>NNCF01126033.1:847321-869437 GCA_002313205.1 Laupala kohalensis | reverse complement strand
TCTAATAGCGTCGGGATCGAAAGGAACAAGAGGTGACCAAGGGTGGTCGGTATAGAGAAAGGAAGGAGCATGGCACAAGTAAGTGGAAGCAATGCCAGACTCAGCTCGGGGCCCCGTGTTCGCCAAACACGTACTTACTAGATGTAAGCCCCCTGGGGGGTGTTCCAGTTCATATACAGCTTTGTAAAGCCAATACACGTCCTTCTATTCACTTCATACTACTCCTAGTATCTCTAGCAAACCCCTAATAACACCTCCATGTGGGCCGAGTTGTTGGTAAACCCAGGTAACCGACCCACCTACTAACAATAACCCTACCACCCACCTCCTACCTCCTATCCCCACATGTATATACGCTTCAATAACACGTTACATTTTCCATTTACAAATACTACAAATAAAAGAAATTTTGTTTATACTTTAGAATAGTCTAAAATGTTCGCTCCACGGTTTGTTCCCCGGGTGGCACACTAATGGAATGCTTGTTGGAGGTACATGGCGCGGCAGCGGTGGCTTGTAAAACTAAAACTCTTGTGAAATGTAAACTATTCGTCTAATTATTACGATTTAAAGACAGTTTTTATTTCTTAAAGGAGAAAACAAAGAACACTTTTAATCTGATGAGGATTTAGTTTGACCTATTTGAATTACTCTCTTACGTTGAAGTATTCTAATAAGTTTATTTCTAAAACATTTTATTCGATAATTCAAGTTATTCTTTATATATATATATACAGACAGACATGAAAGTAACTTCCCTTTATAATTATTAATTAAATATACCCAAATGTTGTTGTGTAACCGGGCGGAGCGAATCATGAAAATAAAGAACCATACTTAAGAGTATGAAAAGATACTAATTCATTATTGTTTCATCTTTCACCATATCCTTGCCAAGATAACTGCATTTAAAAGTTACACTAAGCAAAGAAGCAAATCAAAAGGATGTTATTTGACTACTTGAGTCCTAACAAATGACAGATAGATAATTGTATGTGAGTTACGCAATGCTCTGTTGTGTATCATATACTATCATAACAGTTCTGATGTCCTGTTTACATCGTTAATATGAAATCGAGTGAAACGTGCCTACACTTGTGCGAGAAAGTAGTGTCTGTCATATTTTCCAAGTCAATAAAATTGTTTTGCTACATAAAAGTAAACATAAGATATATTATGTACATATTTCTTTCGTGTACCCTACACGTGGAGAATATATGTGATAACTTTTGGTCAAGTGAAAATGGCGACTAGCCGGGACTCGAATCCGGGTCTCTTGCTTTGATCGCAAGGGTGTTAACCGCTAGACCACCGGTTCGCCTTCCTCAACTATACACCATTTCCACCCAGACCTAAACCCCGGCAGACCTGAGAAACATCCCCATACAGGAGATAAGTGTCTGCCGGGGTTTAGGTCTGGGTGGAAATGGTGTATAGTTGTGGAAGGCGAACCGGTGGTCTAGCGGTTAACACCCTTGCGATCAAAGCAAGAGACCCGGATTCGAGTCCCGGCTAGTCGCCATTTTCACTTGACCAAAAGTTATCATAAGATATATTATTTCACAAATTTATTATCAGATGTTAAAAACTCCTTTGGCGGTAACTTTAGGTATTAGTAATGTCCCGATATGTCTAGTAAAAGGGGACTCACAAACCCGTAGATTATGTAAGCTTTTTAAAATTTTTACCCCGAAATCGCGAATGTTTGCCGTGAAAACTCGTCAAGAGATATAACGGAAAATTGCAAGAATCATTTTTTAATGGTAAGTGGATAATTGTTTTTGCAATATAATAATAATACAATTGAATTAAAATATAAATATTTTTAATATATTTATTATTATAAACATAAATGAAATCCATATAATATAAATTTATTATAATAATTCAAATAAAAATAAAAATAATTTACTTTTTAATATGAGTCTTGTCACGTCTGAATATTGTCATTTACGAGTCGAGTGAAGTAGAAAAAAATCAGCTTGTTGAAGAGTATACTTAACTAGAAAACATTTCAATCATGTATACAGACTGAATTAGTCAGGGACATACTTCAGGACTTTAACTCCTGACAAGGAAAGGAACAATCAAAATGTATCAACATATGTCTGGAAATGGATGGTTATTTCGCGATAAAGCTATTTTACTGGTACGTTACGTATTACATGGGGGATCAATTGATTCAATGTTACAAATGCTGTTCAAAGTGGTCACGATCATGGATTGCCTCACAATTTCGAATGATATAGGCTGCAGAATATATTGCCAAGTGACTCGTCCAAGCGGGAAGATTAAGAGAAACTTCGCAAGTGAAAAGAAACAAATGATCCAGACGATGAATATTTCCACAAATCTCTTTTGTTTTTCTTTAAGGAGATTACATAATTTGGGAACAGTTGTTCAAAGTACGGAAACGTAAATGTACTTCTGATTACTCGTAGCGCATTACTAAATCTTTACCCCGAACTTCCCAAGTCGTAAGTTTATAAAATTTGCATGACGCTTTTCCCAAGGTAAATAATATTATTTAGTCAGCTAATATTATTTAGTGAACTCGTGAATTATATCACGCCATTTTCCATGGAAATTGAATTTTATTATATATCCGGTTTGAAAACTTGCATATTGACATAACACGGTTAGTTTCATTTTTATTGAGAATATCTTTTCACAACTTCGAAGATTTTCCGGAGATGAGGTCTAGTATGGAGATTGTGTCAACAGTTCACAAAAGCTAAACAATGATGGAAGGAGAGCGCGAATGTTTTTTATAATATAGAATTTACATTTGATGTTATTCAACAGGTATTACTACAATCATCTTCGCAGGTTTTGTTCCGTTTTCACAATGTTATGATTTCGCTTGGGGCACAGATTTTTAAATACGCCACTACCTAAGCGCCCCTTGATCGGAATTGATGTGGTGGTTCTGGGCTCGTTTCCAGAGTGTTTATTGGTTTACTATCCTCCACATGGTCATACGCAGTTTGTAACATCAATTTTGAAACTAAATTTATTTATATTAAATATGGAAAACAATCCATGCTAGTATCATGTCATAATAAATAAGAATATATTCTTACGAAAATTGTTTTCAATGCAATAAAAATCGTGAGGTATTAACATATTTGAAATATTACGGAGACTTTCAATTTTAGCGTTTGTCTAAAAGGCGTGAAAACAGACAACGAAACGAGGAAAAAACAACGGAAACAAATGCACGACGACAGTGGAAACAAATGCTTAAAGGTTGAAACAATCACTCTTCTTTTTCTTTTCTCGCTGCGTAGTCTTGCGAGTGGAAACATAAATTCCACAAGGCACCCGCGAATACATCCGCTGGCGAGATGCAAGATGTTTGGTCAGTCAGAGAGTCTAATGGCCCACCATAAATACAATAACCTCAGCTGAGATTCGGAAGGAACTGAAGAAACATCGGCGAAGAAGTTCACAACCACACAGGTTTAAACTCACCATTAGGATTTTAACACACTTCTCAGAGAATTCTACACTTTTGCTAACCTGTGGATATTTTGTTGTTTTCTTTGAAATATACGAAAATATTTGAACAGTATTTAATAATGATTACATGATCTCCAAAAGAATTCAAAGTAATTTCAGAGATTTTATGATGTAAGTATTGGTAAGAAATATCCTTTTTTATTATTATCCTACAAATATTTGAAGAATTTTACAATTTTTTTTCAATCCACGAACCCAATACCAATATTTTACAAAAATATATATTACGAAAAACATTATCCAACCATGAAACCAATCAGAATAAATAAAAGTACAAAAGTTACACTGAGGATTCGTGTATACTTGAGAATACATTTGTAATATAAGGAGACAGCACTCTTTCATCATTGCGTGATTAATCCGTTTGTTTGTTGGTCGTATGATATTTTATTCAGTAATGAAAGGTAGTTTTTCAACATTTTAGTCTTGCCAGTTGTAATATCGAAGAAGACAAGGAATATTTTCCAAGAGCCTTGAGTTCTTTTCACAGAACTCTGTCCACATACGTGTGACAGATGGTACGCCTTTGATGATGCAAATAGCAAGAATTGCAAGCTTGTATGCAAGGCAGTTTTAGAAGCAAGACTACTTTTAAAGAAGATATCACTCAATGCGAGAGATATGTTTAAATGCGTTTAAATACTTTCATGACGAGAATATCCGGTTTTATAGATAAATATCTATACAAAGGAAAACATGTAAACTAAAAAATTAACCAAGAAATTAAAATAGTTAATATTTTAATATTTTTTATCAGGTGGAAGAAAAGTTACATAAAAGTAGAGAAGATTAGACTTGAAACTAACGTAAACAAAAATACAGATTTTGAACTCACATCTTACGAGAACAAACCCGATGAGAGAAGTTTGCATCGCCTATTGCAAGGTGAAAATTGCGTCGAACCGGGACTCGAACCCAAGACTTCCTGCTTTGGCCGCAGGTGCGCTGCCACTGCACAACCCACCTCGACTCTAAAACCGTTACACAACATCCACCTGGGTTGCAGTGGCAGAACATCTGCGGTCAAAGGCAAAGGTCCCGGGTCCGAGTCCCGGTCCGTCACAATTTTCACCTGACTGTAGAGAATATACAAATATAGATATAGACAACATTGAAATACAAGAAAACTTCCACCACACTACTCAATAATTAAAGAGACCTTCAGTGAAAACGGTTATATTTGTCGGAAGGACAGGTTGATAAACTGGTTAGTCCTTAAATAGTTTTTAAAGTAGTGTTGTATTTTTTAATTCAAATTGTTTTGAAAAACTACCACAAGAACAAGCATATTTGATGATATAATGTAATGATTTTTGGACACACAGATTAATGAAAAATAATTCAAATCACTAAAAATTGAACGAAGTCAATGAACTTACATAATACTGTTTCTAAAATTGTGTAGAAAAAATTCGGTATATTATAATAATTATTAGTAAATACCCTTATATTTAAACCCAAATATCTTTGTGAACAAAATTTATTGTTACTCAGTAGACTGACTCTAGTTGCAGGAAGTGTTTTCTTACGTATTGCGGAGCAATAATACGACACAGATATAAAATGATGCGTGAGGTTTTCAGCGGATGTTACACTCTCCAGATAATTCGAAGCTTATACATTCCATTGCAACCCAGTATCTCCTCTGTCCCAAACACTCTTCCCTCGTAAATAAGACGAAGTGGAGGAGCAATACAATTCCACATTAGAAATAAGACTATCGCGTAGCATATTTCTCTAACGTACGTATACTGATTATGTAGCTTCATGTGTGTTTTTCTCCGGTCTTCCTTCGGGTGAAGCGGATTTTATATACAGATCCTCTAGGCTCTTTCTTAGGGGCGGTGGTCTATTGTAATAGTTAATTTCAAGTTTAGAGTTATTATAATAGTTACGATTTATAAACAATGTTTTCCAAATAATCTAATTTGATAATAATACGTCTGTGAAATAACTTCTTGTGTTTTATATATACAAATTGTTTGTAAACTTGATATTACAAGACGTAACGTAATTTTTTAATTCTTATCTTAGAAATGTGTTGAAATGTTAAACCCGCGATTGCCTTTGGATCCTTGATCGGAATTGATGGGATGTCCCTTGCTTGCTTCCGGAGAGTAAATAATTTTTTTCTTCCGCGTGATCATATACAGTTTGTAACTGCATTTTTTTGCATATTTTTTAAAATTTAAATAAGACTATTGCATACTATATTTCTCTATGGTGCTGGTACTAATTCATATATTGCCTCCCAGGTAGCGCTATAGCAGTCCATGATTCACTTGCCGTTGTGGAAATTTTTTGATTTTACATTTCAGTTTTGTCGACATCATGATTCACAGATACTGCTTTCTTAACATTATTCACGATTAATTAAAAACTACGTGTATATTTTAACTATACGTAATTACTATCCAAAAAATTGCTCTCTCTTCCCGATACTCTATTACAAAAGATACAATTATTGTTCTTATGATATTAATGTCCCATTCTTCATTCGAGTATAATAATATTCTGTTATCCCATTCACTTATATATTCTATGGGTAGCATAGATAAAACATTTTTACATTATATATTTATATACTATATTTTAATATAGGTCATATAGTTTAACATCCGAAATGTAGAATCGAATCCCCGGCGGTGAAAGTTACGCCTTCCTTCCTTCCTTCCTTAATTATATTTTGAATTGTTCTCTCAGGTCCAGCTAGTGCATGATTAATTTACAAGACGATTTTTTTAAAACCTAACTGTATCTGTGTATAGTCGGAATATTCTTCAGAACAGCGCTGTCCAACTTATCTGAGCTCGCGGGTCACGTTCTATACACTTGCGATTGATCGGGTCCATCCGATAGGGTTTGGCAAAGATGCCCGAAGAATAAAAACTAAAGGGTCACATTTATTTATTTCTAACGCGATATTTTGATTCTCATCAAATAATTTGTATTATTTCAAACTAGAAAATTTAAATTGTAGTATATTTTTTTAATTAAAAACTATTTTTAATATTTAGTATCATAATAAAATGCGGTTATATTGTAATGTATGACGGAGTAATTCCGAACTCAATTTTCTATTTTCTCTCACCGGACAAGCCACTCTGACAACATAATTTCTAACACAAAGTGGCTTCCCGGGCTCTGTGGCAGAGATCTAGCTCTGAATGAATACATAACAATTCTGATCGTAAATACATTAATCCACAAAAGCATTAAAACTTAGTAAGATAATATTATATGTAATTCTGAGTGTTTACTATTTAAGGAACGATAAAAATAGGTTCACATCTAGCACCCCTAAGAAAGTACATGCTCCCATTATTTGTAGATTTCTTTGTGACAAAATCTGCTTCTCAAATGCACAGAAAGGAGAAGAATACCAGAAAATATTGGGACTGATCCATCTGATTCAATAACCTTATTTCCCTTAGATAAGTTGTGAGTTAAATATTCAACTTGTTCAAAAGAAAGCATCAGTCATTATGTCAGTATATTGCTGTGCCGACTCCACAAGATCTTGTCGAAAGTAAGGATTATTCCGACATCTGGATGTGTAGTTTCTCGGAGCAGGAGCAGCAGAGATGACGTCAGATAGGCCGGATATGGAGGCGTCAGTTGAGTTTACACTCCAGAGATAACTTGGTGTGAAATTCACGAGTGGGTGGATAATTCCTAAGAACATGGATATGAAAGAAGGTGTGGTGTGTGGAGAGAGAGGGCAGAGTGAAGGGAGGAGAAGGATCTAAACGCTGTTTTGGAATGTGGTTTCTATAGACGCGTCAGGCGTCGTAACTTATCTGGATCTCGTTTAAACTGATGTGTTGCGAAATCAATGCGAGTTTAGTATTTGTAAGAACATTCTCGCACGATGTTTATTCATGCTCTATGTGTGAGGGGGTTACACAATGGCAGTGTGCCAGAGCTGATATTCGCTATCGAGTTCTTACGTCTGGGGGTTCCCAGAAGGAATGAGTAATGGGGAGGTGCTTTTTTTTTTGGGGGGGGGGCTTTAGGGCTCGTCAACATCGAGGTCATTAGAGCTCTTAAAACTTGTACAGGTAGGGAAAATGCAGTTACGCACTAAGGAGAGCCAACATGACTCTCCCCGCGTGTGGGACTTGCCGAATGACTCAACCATACCCACTAAAAACCCTCCTGAATTACAACTCAAAACTCAAATCCCACCATATCTCAAGTCTTTACTTAAAACATTAAAAGAAGAAGAAGAAGAAGAAGAAAGAGGAAAATGAAAGATACCCTAGCCCTAATAGCGTCGGGATCGAAAAGAACAAGAGGTGACCAAGGGAGATCAGGAAAGAGAAAGGAAGGAGCCTTGCACAAGTAAGTGGAAGTAATGGAGGTGATGAACTGTAGAGTTTAAAGGAGTACACCTAGAAAACCTGCCGCAGATTCACTGTAGCTATCGCGGTCTATTCCACAGGGATCTGCTGGGACCGAATCGTCGTTCCTAGAGGTAGCAAGAGAACTTACGAACCGCCACACTATGAATAACCTCTCAAACAAAATTAAAACTAGTAGGAAACGCAAGTAAATAAATGAAAAGAAATAGCTGAATCCACGTGAATAATAAGCACTGGTTAAACATCGAAAAATATTGAGAGATTATTAATCTATCAGTTAGTAGCCTTGCGTAAAAATACACCCATCAAGAAAGAAATATTAATATAGAAAGAAAGAACAATTGTCTAAAACTACAAAAAATGGACTATGACAATGACATATAGTAAAACAAAATGGACTAGAATTTAATTAATAAAAAATATTACCAATGTGTTACGTGGCATATCATGACATCGACAAAAATGAACTCTAAGAATTAAATTTTCGAACCATGGGTTTTAAGGTTACCTGAGAGATAATTAATGAATTTGTACTCGCATGATAGACAAAATATATTGTTCAGAATTATCAGACCTACAAACTTTAAGAGTACACTCCAACATTCATTTTAAAAAAATAGAAATGTGTACATGGCAGTTTCGATAGAATAAATGGCGAGTTATTACAATATTTTTCCGGAATGCTGTTATTGTTGCTCATAAGAAATTATTTCTACCTGTACTCAACCTTTGCACGGTAGCGTATATTATCTCTGTAGTTCCATCCTACCTCGAATTTTTTCCCGGGTTTCTTTCGAGTACAGGCGGATTTATATAGACCTACAAGACTCTGGGCAAGTGTAATTGATATCACTCTTAATATTAATTACGAATGTTGACTGATTCTAATAGTTTTGATGTATTTTGGGAATATTAAATTGATGACTGTACATATTTGTTTAACTTCTATCAGAAATATTAAATCTGTCTTAGGGATCTCGATAGGAATTGATGGAATTGTCCTTTGCTTGCTTCCGGACAGTCAATTAGTTAATTGCCCACCATGTTGTTACAGTTTGCAGCTGCATTTGTTAAAACACAATTTAATTTTTTTATTTAAATTCAAATATGCCAGGTATTTCTCGCTCGCACGGAACCACTACAGATATTTGTGCAAAACCTGCCATTTTTTTTGAATTGGTGTTGGTGTATCAATACGTCACTTCCAGTGACGACACATGCAAAGGCCGCTGCTTTCTGCTTTACCACTCCTTTAAGTTTGTAAAAAAAATCAATACTTACATTCCGAAAATCCCAGATTATTTATTGCATCAAATGCATGCAGAAGATTACTAAAACATGATTTTCTATGAACTTGTAAGTCAGTTTGATAATAATTATTAGTTCTATATAAAAAATTTACATTGTTACTACTCTTTCATTAAATCTCATTGGAGCACGGACAAAAAAAAAAGAAATCAACGCACAGTAAACATGGTAACACGATTAATTCTTGGATGGAATTGCACAGCTGTTTTATTCCGCATTCGCCGTTTGTAGGGTTTTTGTTTAAGGCAAAGTAAAAACAAAATGAAATGTAAAATTTTCTTCGTTACTTTATTTGAGTAATCTTTCACTAGTGTTTGCACATAAATGTAGAGGGTATTGAACCACGCTCTAGTGGGTCAAATCCATTTCCATCGGTGTACGACCGGTCATGCGCGAATGTCCGCATCTATCTCCCTTTCGCAACACTCTCTCCCTCTCTCTCTCTTTGCAAGTACACCACTTGTTGAATGCTCGAGCACGCGTCGCTTGACACCGAAATCAACACGATCTGTCACATACGCCAGGGCCAACCCCGTTAGACGATACCCTTGCACTGGCGCTGCCAAGAATGCCGAGATGCGAATACCGGCAAAAAAACAAACAAAAAAAAAACACTCCAGAGAATTCGCTCAGCTTCCTTTCAAGTCAGTAAATTTATCAAAAAGAAATTCTTTATATTACAGTGCTACAAACAGTTGGAGTTGTGTAAAATATTACAAAAAGAAAGTGTCAAAATGTATAGACGAAAACTGAAGAGAACTTTGATGTAAATAATGCGTGCTCCCGTCATATTTTTATTGACATCTAAATATTCTATCACCTAAATTTAACAAGTTATATTTTTGTGTGGTATTTATGTGAAAATCTGACTGTTTTCTTAGGATTAAATATTACTTTTACTGTAATTTTTTAAATTTATTAAGAGACAAATTAAAATATGTAAAATGTAACAATTTCTTTAAAATATTAATATAATTTATGTGAAAATCTAAAAAATAATTACTAAATGAAAGAATTTGATATTTTTTCCTTCAACCTTAATTTTAATGTGTGGGTACCTAAATGTATTACCAGAATGATTCGTTGATTTGAATATATGCCTCCGAAAATCACTAGTGATTCGAAATATTGTATGACCCTGAAATTTACTTGAAGAACAAAGACACACACAAACACTGTCGTACTATCTGGAGCTGAATTGGTGAGTTCCAGGAGAAATATATCTTTTATACTCTCTGACCTCAGAACAACGTCGAAGGAGAAAAAGAATCATCTTCGCTTTACTCTTAGAGCCGTAAGGTATCGAGCGAATTTGGCTTCTCTCTGAATTTCTTCCAGACAAAGCAATTCATTGCCTTCTTCTCTCTACCATCCTCCCCATGTATCCCTTGCTTACTGAGTCTTATTTTCCGTCTCTTACCCCCATACGTCCCTTCAATTAATTTTCATAGTTTTTTTTTTCACCCACATGACAAAATCATTTAAACGTTTCTCCTTAGCTCTTCAAGACTTGCTTCTATTATCTCTCCTCTTTTTTCCCTCTAAATCTCTTCACAAAACTCATTTTCCATTGCGCTATTCTACTCTCGAGTTTATCCAGCAGTGTCACTTTATGCTATCCGCGGAGGGACAAATATTGTTTAAAAACTTGAAAGTCGATTCTATGTTTTAATTCTGTCCGATGAGCACAACACACTCATCAGTCTGAGACCTGTTGTAATGGCTTATCATTTATTTAAATAATCTTTCATTATTTTTACAACTTTTTTAAATTTACTTTTATTGATTCGCAACATTTGCTGTTATTTTTGTTAACCTTTCTTTGAACAATGTCATTAAATGATTTGCAGTTATATTATCTCTTATGAAAACTTCGCTGCTTGAGACAATGACACATTCTGATATCATCCCTCTTGGAGGTGCGGCTCATTCTATCATTCCTTTTCAAGTCCGGACGTATTACGAATGGATCATACATTCGAAGTATATTCCCAAAAATTTAGCTTTTCTGACTTTCTTATTTTCTCTTCTCCTTCCTGACATACTTCCTGATAACTTTTTAGGAGCGAATTTAAACCACTTTTATCTCTACCTACGCAAATACGACAAGGACTTTAAGAAAACTTATTGGCAATCGTCAAACATTTTCCTGGCCACAAGAAGACACAAAACAAAATTATTGTTCTATAAATCAAGAGGGTTAAAGTTCAAACTCAAAACCGTTCATCAATGTTTACACAGATCAAACGTGTACGCTTCCTAGTTACGTGCATCCAGTCATTTGTAAATTGTTACGGAGAGGGGTGTGTGGAGTAAGTCAGGAATTTTGAAAGCACCTCAATTTATTGTATTTTAAATAAAATAAACAATTAACGTGTTTTACATATTTCAATATTGTTTCTAGTTTTCTACATTTACTTCTCAAGTTTTATACTCAAATCTGAACACTTCTGAAATAAATAAAAGTTGACAAAATGAATTTGAATCTTAAATCTCATTTTCATTATTAAAAAATCTCGAATATAATTGTGCGAGATTAAACCCGACAACAATTCCTTAATATTTGCACCATCATCTTTGTTAACATTTCTTATTCATCTAGTATTAATAAACTTAGAATACTGAACTATGAACTAAACATATAACAGAAAGGGAAAATAATTTTGTTATTGTCTTTCTTCTAACCCTTAGGCATCGAATTAGGATCCTTTCTGATTTTTTTCCGGGCAATACAATTGCCTCGATCTCGACGCCACTATAATTATTTCTTCTTGTCAACTATTCCTCGATGACAGTTTAAAAAAAATTTTCGTTCCACTTCTTTACTTCTATGGTAATTACGTCTATTATATTCAGGTATATTTTCATTTATTAATTGACCATGTACAGACGTATATATCGCATTTAATACATTTGTATTTTTAAAAAATTCTCTCAACGTTTCGTCACCTATTAATGTATCATCAGGTGATTACAATATAAGTAAATACGTAACAACATGACCAAACCAAAAAATAAAAACGATTCAGATAACATGAAAGATATATAATCAATTCAGAAATAAGCGTTATTTTGAATCATTGCCTACAAAAAAACGATTTCATATGGACTTTGAAAATGTAAAGATTCTAGATGAAAGCAGTTATTTAAAAAGATACATATCAGAAAAGGTATTTATAAAAACTACACCTCACAGCATAAATTTTAGATCGGATACAAAAAAATTATCGAGCTTATAAAACTGAATTTTGTAATGTTTATTCTTTCTTGATTTCTGTTGTAGATAACAAACAATATATAAGTATAAGTTTGCGTTGTGAGAATATTTGTTAATACACTCGTATTAAAACCGAAATACGAGTTTATAAATGGTAGATTAATAATTGAAAATATATCTTAATACGATAGACGTATAATTAATACAGAAGCAAAGAAGCGGAACAAAAATTGCAATTTTGGTAGCGATTTTAAAATTGTCAGTGAGGAATTGTTTAATAGACGAAAGAGAAACACACAGGTAGGGTGATAAAAGTAATTGCGTTAACCGGAATAAATTCAGGAAGAATATACTATACCATAAATTCACTATACCTGACGGTACCAAGGGTTAGAAGAAGAAGAAAATTATTCTAAAGAAACGATACGTTTGTAAATGGTCGATTAATAATTGAAAATATACTTCTTTACTTCATCCATGTGAGTCAGATTCATCTCTTCACGCCTCATACTCCCGTCTCGCCTTTCCAGACGACGCACTGCATTCGCTGGGAAGAGAGATATACTATTTTGCTGAACAGCGAAGAGCTCTCGCGAATGAGAGAGTGGAACACATAAACGTCCCTCGACGAGGAATGGAAGCGCTCCAAGAAAGAATTTGCTACGACGGTGGATGAAAGAGAGAGACCGAAGCTAAGGGCGTGTGACGTACTTAGAAAGATCTTTTCCTACGGCAGTGTTTTCCACCAAATGATCTCAAATTAATAATGAATCTCGAATTTAGAGTCATTTTAATAGTAAGTATTTATAAACTACTTTTCTGAATAATTTAATGATATTATAGCAGTACCTATTTGTTAAATAACTTCTTTATATTCTACGAAATAAACATTTTATGATATTCCAACAATAGCTATATATTTTTATTCTTATCTTAAAAGGACGAATGCCATGATTTTCCTTGGGATGCATTAAATGAGAATCTTGATAGAAATTAATAGAATGATTCCTTGTTTGGTTTCAGAGAGTGTATTAGTTTGTTCTCCTCGTGGTCACACGCAGTTTTCAACTACATTTTCAATTGTAAGTTTATTAATAATTTCTATTAAAAATTAAAAATCTTTCAACCTAGTTAGTCTATCTTCTCCACAAAACTATACTCAGATTAATAAATTAGACCAAATTTTCTGACATTAGTACATTCCACGATGAATTTTGCTATACCTTATTAGTATAAAGTAACTTGTAAAAGGGTTTCTTTTTCTCCCGTCAACCAATTACCAAAAACAAAAAAAAAGTTATTTTATAGATAGGGACTGAATTGCAAATCATTTTATTTAATGTAAAACGTATAAATAGAAGAGAATGAAATTATTTTACGGACAAAATATCAAATTCATTTAAGTTTTCGTTTCATATTTTGACGAAAAGTTTTATATAGCATTTCTTTCAACGTCTGTGACTAAAACGAAAGCCAATTTAATTAGAAATTTCACTCGCTTTAATTAAAAAAGTAAATGAAAAAGAATTCTTCGATTAAGCATAATATTTCTCTACCCACATCCACCAACACTGGATGTTATATCACTTAGATCTGTATATCCTTGACGTGTTTCATTTCATGATCCAGTGAATCGTGGTTTCACATCACTATAGTTCGCTTTTCAACTTTTAAAAATGGAAAAATTGAGGAAAACCTTCTTGTCTTTAAAAAGTAAAATTGTGAGAAAATGACATTACTCGTAGTATTACATGTAATCCATAGCATTTCTGAGATAAAAATATCTCGAATAATTTTTTTCTGTGATAAAAGAATAGAAAAGTATCGTTTCACGTTTATAAGCATATACATATTTAGGTTGTTCCAGAACCCCACATAAAAAAGTGGAAGGATGATAGAGCACATTAATAAGAACAAAACAATCAATAAGGTTCACACGTCTGATAATGTTTCCGGAAGAAGATATATTGAGAAAGATAGTAAGACTACAAGGCTAAAATGTGAGAAAAGCGTTTTATTACGGGAATCAAAAACGTGATATATATGTTCAAAATTCAACAATAACAAATTAAAATAGATGCAGGCATCGCACCGACGTCACATGTATGGCCGATTATGTTCTACGTGAGTCTCGCGGGTCACTTTGCTGCGAGATCTGCAGCGCCGCTAAACATGTGATGTAATTTGTTCTTGAACTTTGAGAGCCTGTAGGACTTCCTCGTCTTCGTGTCATTGTATCTCGGGAGGTATTTTCGGAATATGTACCTTAATGATTTTTTGTCCCTATGAATGTGCTGTCACCTCTCCATTTTTTATGAGTTCTGTTCTGGGGTGTTCTGTTTAATATAAATGTATGTATGAAATATGAATAATAGTATGACACATAAAAAACAGAACAACAAACGTTAAAACGGAAAGATTAGTAACCCTTAGAGACCAGAAAACAAAAACTTCTGTCTGGCAATCTATCGAGCACGGTTGCATGTAGCTCATTATTGGAAAGCGTGCTCTCAATTTAACTACCTCTGTGAACTATTAGAAGTACGTGACTTTTGTAGTCTGCCAATTAGAACTATTTACGGCAGTTATAACTCGAAATGGAATTCATGACGCACACGCATCGAAGACACAGAAAGGTGAATGTCTGATACATTGTTCTCTTAATGTCAGACGCTACGAGGTGAATATCAATTCGTGAGATCGTGAAAGGGATTTATTGCACTGGAATCGAAGAATCAATACGTAAGGTTACCGGAGTTGATCATTCGCATTTCCATAATATTCACGCCGCACAACGCACACGAAATTCAATAATTGAATTTTTATTTTTCTACTAATTTTATGATTGAGTAAACGACGTGTATTTTACATCAGATTTCTGCAGGATATAAAAGCGAATGTGTAATTACAAAAATAATGGCTGATTCCCCGAATCATTAGAATCGATAAAACAATATTAAGAATAATTATGTGTAAAGTATTCCTTTGTTACATATTAAAGTATTCCTTTGTTTTCTAGTCGAATTGATTTTGCGAACAACTTTTTAGTTTAATCTTTAACTATTTGGTGTAAATCTTAGGTGTCATTAGACATTGGACATATCATAAGAAGTTTCTATTCAGACAGCAAATCAGATATAACACGGAAACTTACCTTACACATATTTCTCTATTTAAGACTCCAAGGTACTATAGATGGCGCGACGATCTCATATTAATAGTTGGTTGTTGGTTCAACCGGAAGATCTAACATGTTCACAAGCTAGAACCTATGGTATTCGGTTTTTCAATGCGTTTGACGTATCACTCTCAAAGGCCACCACGCCAAAACAAGTTAGTTCATTCCATCTCCCCGAGTTCAGTGTTCGTTCAGTAGAGACGCGAATCTTGGAGTCGTGGATATTGATCGCATTCCATCCCGCCTCTCAAATATTCTAAGCGACTAATAGCATACTCTTATATTGATGCTAATTAATTCCTATCAGTTCAGTCCCTTCGGTTGCATTATTAAAGGAGGTAGAAAAAACCAATGAAGTACATAAATTTTTAACCAGTTTATTAATTAGCATTCGTGCACCCCAGGTAATGTGGAATAACTTCTCGGGGGAACTAAAATTTAAAATTAGAATAGTAAATTTAGATTTCGATAAAGATAATATAAAGCATTTCTGATAAAGGAATGTAAATTTCTATCCACTTGAAAGTAATCCAATGGCTTATGACGTAAAGGCTGGTGTCGTCATCAAAGATATCTGTCATCTGTGTTCGTTGCTCACTAACACGTGTTTATATCTGATAACGAGGCGTTACCCCGGATTTAAAAAGACTAATATTCATTTACTCAGGAAAAAATAAAATCTATCAGTAGTGTAAGATCAAAATACTTTTACTTACTGGCTTTTTAAAAACACGTACAGCATCTTAATTTTCAATTTAATAATCACAAGAATTTAATACAAAACTTGAATATATGCAGTACACCATATCGCCAGTACCGCGCTGGTCGAATTTTCGCTTCCGAGGCGTGACGCGAGTGCATCATTTCATTAAAATTCTTTTACAACCTAAACTATTTGTCGAAATGTTACGATTTAAAGACGTTTTTATCTTTGTTTAAAGTACAAACAAATAACTCATTAAATTGATAGATTTTTTCTTTCTTAAATTACTCTTGTAAATTGAAGTATTTTCAACACTTCTTTTAATAACGATTTATCGATAATATAGGTTAATTTTTGTAGATAGACATATGCTGTACGGATTTTTTGTAGAACTCTTTGAGGCAAACAATATTGCCATTCATAGTTGTCACCCATCTCTAACGTAAGCGAATATAACACTCTTTTTTACCGATTTCATTGACATTTATTTTCAAAAAATCATTTCTATATTTCTAAAACAAAAGTTAGCCAATGTTCATCCTGAACGTATAAACTATCTCGTTACCAAATTTGATCAAATAGCGAACAGACACATTTTCGCTTTACGGATTTATATATGAGTTTGAAGTATGGATTTCACATGTTTGAGATGTTTTTGTTTTTCTAAAGCCGATAACTGTAGCAGCGTTTTGAAACGATCGCTTGAGACACTTGTTTTCTCAGCAGAGTAGTTTAGAAAACATATCGGGAATTAAGAGTTCATAAGAAAAAATACGCTTAGTCGAAGAATATTTCCACTTTCGTTCTGTATTGATTTAAGACCATTCCAAACGTAAATTAAAACGTTGAAGATGTATCCCCATCCTGGCCCGGGTTTTTCTCCGTTTTTCCTTCTGGTAGAGGCGGATTTATCATACAGGTTCTCTAGGCTTTGTCTAGGGGCGTGTTTATTGTAACAATAAATCGTGAATTTAGTGTTATTTCAATTCTTATGATTTTTAAACACTATACTCAGAATAATCTATAGTTCGATAATAACTTGTACATGTAATTTTTTGCTTAAAATTACAAACATATTGACATTCTATTAGTATTATAACTCGCAGCTAACTTTTTATCTTATCTAGGAACTTTTGCTGAAATTTTTGAATCCGCCTCTGCCTTAGGGCCCTTGATCGGAATTGATGGGATGGTCCCTTGCTTGCTTCCGGAGAGTAAATTAGTTTTTTTCCTCCACGTAGTCATACGCAGTTTGTACTGTTTTTTGACAATAAATTTATTTATTTATTTATTTATATATTTTATTTTTACTAATAAAATATATAATTTGTAATATTTTTCACTCCACTTCACTCATCCTTCTTAGATCCATATTTCCCAAAAGAGGACACTACTATGTAGTAGGACAGATTACTAAGAACCAATGAATGCCTATTGTAGAGAACGAGTCACTGTACTACGGTTAATTTATCAGTAAATTTGTTAAATAATTTACGTAACGCAATATACCGGGCAACTAATATTATACAATTGTTTTATATTTATAGGTCTTGTTCATAAATAAAAATAAATTCATTTTCTCATGAAGTGAATCATATATCGAAGTAAAAACTACGAGACTATCACGTATTTCAGTCTTAACATGGTAACTGAAGTTCTGCCAATTCATTCATAATTCTTTCACTTTTCACTGCAATGTCTGTGCTCTTAATCCAGTAAAAGAAAGTCGTTATCTTTTACTACGGCATAGTATAATTTGTTTTAATTTAAAGATGAGTTACAATGTTTACGTTTAATGTATACATCAAACGCTTATGTATTCGCATATGTTACGGAACTTTCGTTTGTAACCTTCAGTACGTGACGTGTTTTCATCAGTTTTTTCTTAACGCATCTTCGCCATCTTCCGGCTGTGCGCTTGAAATCTCAAGCTTTAAACCGCAACTTGGTGGCTTTAAACTTTGTAGTTTATTTTATCGCGATTACATTCAGCATTTAAAGCATTAATTGAACATTTTTAAACTTTATGGAAAATTAATTGTAAATGATATTTTTAAATTGTTTTTTTTTTAGAAAATGGATTTTTAGCATTTTGACTTCCTATAAGAAGAATTATTCCTCACGTGTAGAATATTTATTTTGTTATGTTCTATTTGGTGCGTAGTAGACAGTAAGATAATATAAACAAGTGGGAATTATGTTATTTTATTCAGTGTTGCGAAATCATTTCGTGCATCATACGACTGGTTGGTTACAGAATGAACATAAAATACAACATTACTTCGATTCTTGTCCTTCATGAGATAAGAAATAGATATGCACACGCCTTCTAGCTGGAGGAAACGGTCAACGCTTATGCGGCCAAGATGTGCAGCGCCAACAACTGAAGCGCTAAGAGAGATAATATAGATCTTAGATCCTTTTATTGCTCTACATCACAGATAAGGAGACTTTTAAAGGGAGCCTAAAATAAATGAAAAAATATATATAAAAGGTTTTTTTCATGATGGAAATATTATGCACACTATGATCAAAGTTATAAATTGAATTCTACTACTTCTAAAGTCTATTATATAATCTACATTTATAAATAATTCATAAATTTCATAACACGACCTTTTATGGACGAATAACATTTATATTTTCTGTGAAGAGCTCACAACGTTTCGACTTGGATTAAAGTAGTCGTCAGGTGATAAATATAAATATTATTCGTCAATAAAAGGTAAGTAATTAATTATTTATTTAATTACAAATCGAATGTCTGAATGTCTTCTTAGATACTGTTAAGGACGAAATTTATTATTCCGTCTTTGTTTAAGCAAATTTCTACTTAGTAATATTCTATGATAGTGAAAAACTTTGAGAACGCAGCAAGACGGAACACTCATATTGCTATGGGTCAATTGAGATAAGACACAATTTAAAAAAGCAAAGGAATTATAAAACAGAATTATAAAACAGCCCGGATTTTTCTCCGGTTTACTTTCGGGTACAGGTTCTAGGCTCTTGCCTAGGGGAAGCGGCTATTGAAATAATATATCTCGAATTAAGAGTTATTTTAATAGTTACGGTTTATAAACAATAGTTAGCGAATAATCTATAGTTTGATGAGAATATGTACTTACGAAGTAACATTTTAGTAAATGAGAGATTTTTGGTGTTCTATAAATATTATAACACGTACCGAACTACTTTTATTCTTATCTTAGGAGTAAAGTGCTGAAATGTTAACTTCGCTTCTGCCCTAGGGACTTCGATCGGAATTGATGGGATGGTATCTTACTCGCTTCCAGAGAGTAAATTAGTTCATTGTCCTCCACGTGGTCACACGCAGGTTGTAATTGCTTCTCTGACAATACAATTTGTTATTACTATTATTATTAATCAAATACAGCAGTCTCTCTTAAATATCGATCTTATAAAAAGACGAAAGTAATTAGAATGAATAAGAGCATAGACACCAAAACAACTTTTAGATAATACGGAGGCAATAGTGAATACAGGAGAGAGTGGGGAACGGGGACGAAAAGTACAAGAGAAATGATATGAGGGTTAATGAGGTTTGTGGTTTTTCAGAATAGTGTGATTGGTGGTTATATTCAAGTGTTTTATACAGCGGAGTGATGTGAATCGATATGAAGGAGAGTATGAAGGTATGAGGATCAATACAAAATAAAAATAAAACATTAGGGTTTATGAGTGGAATAGTTTAAGGATGAATGACCTAGGAATTGTGTCGTTGATGCTGTCACTAATGACCGAGTGGATTACTAAGGATCAACATACTCTATGAGGTAGCGCGAGTAGAAACGGTGCAAGGTAAATTCGGCGATGAGGCACGTATATTCACGCGTTCGAGTGGACTGGCGAATAGCTGCTACTTGGCAGGAATTCCATGCTCCTGGGCGCTTCAATAATTCCCCAGCCGCCGCCGCCGTTGCTGCATTCACGAGATCGCGGGCGTGCGGGCAGACGGCCAACGACCTAACCTTCCCTCTCCTTTCGCCTTGTTCCCCGTTTACCTCCTGATCTACATCTTCTTCCTTCCTCAAAGGACACGCCAACGGGTGACAAACGTCGAACATGTTTCTTTTACCTTCAGCAAATACTAGCAGAATACTACGTCTTCTAAAAAAAGGAATGGTATTATATTGTTACAAACGTATATCGTGCCAAGGTCAGTTATAAAAAAAGGTCAATCACGAGAAGGATAGAGCGATTGTTAATATGGTATCTAACTAATTTTAATAATAATATTAGAGATTATTACATATCTATATAAATTGTTAATGCTATTTCATGCCAATGTAATAAATTGGTTGTCATATCAATAAATGAATAATTGGAGCCAAAACAATAAAAATACACAATACCGTACGTGGAATTCGCCATATTATTACAGTGAGACCCAGTAAAATATGTCAGCATCATGTGGGACTGAAAACAACTATCTTATAGATTGTTTCTTTGTAACAACCTTATATTTTTCATATCAAGTTTCTTTAAAGTAAGACTGGCCATAGTTACTGGAAAAGTGGCTAGTTATGATCTAAACCATCACATAATTGCAATATTTATATAAAGGTTAATGAATAAATTTCATTGTTTCATTTAATTATTTCAATTGAACGTTTAATGATTCTTTCACACCATTTCATAAAAGCGTCCGAAGACTCCCAATTAAACTAACAAATATTTCTATGCGAGCTGTCTCTGTTTAATGCACGATGGAACGACGGTCCTGATAAGTAGCCATGGCTATTAACTGGCGTCCACATTTTATTATTATTATTACTTTTCTTAATTACGAACAGTCAATACAGCCAAAAGGGAAAAATAAATAAAATAAATCCACACTTCCATTTAGGAACGACGTCTAATCGTATACCACTGTTTCAAATGAGCAGACAATTTTCTGGTGGGTCACATCTTTCTGTCACATCACAAGCAGTGTCAATTATCGTTAAGGGAGATAAGCCTCAGGGTTTTCTCTCGTGGGACAACTTGTCATTCATCCCTGTACCTGGTTATTAATATAGGACAGTTTGTGTCATTCGAGGTAAAACTCTTGTGCGTATACGGAGTCAAAATTGAAGATAACTACTGTCTCATGCCATACTGTACAACTCAAAACAATTAATGTTATTATTTATAAAAAAGGGTTTCATATTTTTAGATAAGGGTTAAGCTACATCTATCATCTCATCTTGTTGGTAAGTAAATCCTTCGCGTAAGTAACAATCAAACATTATGACTGAATTTACCCGTTAATCGATTTAGCTAAAATTTGGCGCGCTCACATTATGAAAAATATACCACTAATTATGTCCAGGAGTTTTAAATAGGACGTGAAAAATGACCCCGCAGAGAACTGTATAGTATCTTTTTGTCAAATGAATTCGTAATGCAAGAACTTCTCAGCTGAGGTGAATCAATATTGAGATACACTTTTACGTTCTTTCCTGAGATGCATTGACTTGGAAATTCATGGAAAGCTACCGCTGCAGGATGTTCGACCTTCATCATCTTTTCCGCTCCAGATCAGAGTCGGATACTACAATACAAGGTTATGACTCAATGATACAAATTATTAAATTTAAAATATCATTTGATACTAGAGTTAAAGGATGTATTTGATACATCAGTGATATAATTTTAAAGCTAATAGATTCAGCTATTCATAATTAAATTCTGCAATTATTCAGAACTCAAATAAACTTATGACATTTTGCATTGAGTTAAGAAATGTGAGGAATATTAGTAAAATAGATAATAATAATAATAAATTTATTGTCA
Source organism: Laupala kohalensis (assembly GCA_002313205.1). Lineage (NCBI taxonomy): Eukaryota > Metazoa > Arthropoda > Insecta > Orthoptera > Trigonidiidae > Laupala > Laupala kohalensis. The sequence continues at coordinate 847,346 of NNCF01126033.1, read as the reverse complement.
AAAAACAGTACAGACTGCGTATGAC
>NNCF01126033.1:801799-835676 GCA_002313205.1 Laupala kohalensis | reverse complement strand
TGTCTGTTTGTTACTTAATCACGAATAAACCACAGAACCGATCGTAATGAAATTTGACAAAGACATAGTTTAGATGTTCAGGATGATCATAGGTTTACTTTTTTAATGTGTGATAAGAAATTGTTTTTGTCAATAAATATCGATAAAATCGAAAAAAGAAGAGTTATATTTGCTTACGCTACCTGAACAGTTAGAGATAGGTGACAGCAATGAATGACAATATTGTTTACCTCAATGAGTTCTACAAAAAAGTGCGCGACGGTATATCTACAAAAGTTAACCTAAATAATGATAAAAGCGTTATTAAAAATAGAAGTGTTATAATACCACCATTCAAGAGAGTAATTTAAGAAAGAAAAAAATCAATCATCATCAATTATTTGTTTTTGAAATTTAAAAAAAAATTAAAATAAAACCTAAAATTTCGACGAACGCTTAGATTTTACAAGCGTTTTAATGAAATGGTAGAGCCGCGTCATGCCTTGGAAGCAAAAATTCGACCGGCACGCCTCCCGCGATATGGTATAGTGTATACAGTCAAGTTTTGTATTAAATTTGTATTTCTATGAATTTGAAAAATTAGGATGCTGTACAAGTGTTTAAAACCAATAAGTAAACGTATTTTTATCTTACAATATAGATAGATATTATTTTTTTCCTGAGTAAAAGAAGATTAGTCTAATAAGAAAAATCCCGGGCAACGCCGGGTCAGTTAGTATTTAATATATCGAGTTAGAAATATGTTCGAAATGCTACCTATGGTTCCCCCACAAAAAACCTCCAAATACCGAACGACTTGATGTTCCCAATTAGTCCTGATACCTGGAATATTGCATTTATTATAGTCGAGTGCTTTTTATCCGTACCTAATGTTATCGAGAATGGTTAGGATGATAAAAAATTTGGACAATAAAATTTCACTTAAATAAAACAAAGAAATAAAAGAAACAATCACTTTAGAACAAAAAACAACTTGGTTTATTTGCATGGACATAAGAAACAAAATGTACCAAGATTAATTCTGTGACACAAAGTTTTAATACTCGTCTCATTCAAAATTGTCTTCCCCTTCATGACAGTTAAATCTTAAATTATTTTAAGTTCGACATCATCGTGAAAGCTTTTGTCTCTTTAGTTTTCCATNTCGTCTCGTTCAAAATTGTCTTCCCCTTCATGACAGTTAAATTTTAAATTATTTTAAGTTCGACATCATCGCGAAAGATAACTGAACGTTCGTATATTCGATACTCTACTTACTTTAATTTAATTATTTTAATGCAAAATTTTTATTTCTAATTATTTATAATAGTAATTTTATATGTAGTTCCTCCTGACACTTGTGTACGTAATCGGAATTGATGGAATGGTTCCCAGCTAGTTTAAGTTATTAAATAAAACAAGATGTATTGTTTACTTTGTTACACTTTAAGACATATGTTATGATCCTTTTGAACCAAATACCAACGATTATTGATTAAGTTATTCAAACCGTTGATGACTATGTTAGGAAAGCAAATAACTCAAAGAGTAGTCCCTTACTTTGATATGCACTGGAGTGAACGGGTCTTCGATTGGCAGAATGAAGTTTTCATCCCAAACTGGATTCAGCTCCCTATAAATGGTCTTCGATTTGTACAGTAGTCTTCCATTGACTTTGAATTTGACGTAAGGGTCACTGGTACCTGAGAAAAAAGAAAATACATTATATATACAAAATTTATATCTTCACAAACAAGAACTAAAAAAATACCCTGATTCTCGAATGTTAGAATCAAGTTTACAACATTTATTTTGTGGCACACTCGGATGTATGTGAGGGAAGAGATAGACCCAAGTACGACAACGACGATGATAATGATGATTGTAACGATCATGATGACGACGATGATGACTATGAATACGAATGAAGACTACGACATTGATGACGAATGTAAGAAAAACAGAGCAAGAAATGCTAAGAACGTGGCGAAGGACAACTGCGTAAAACTCACAGAAAACATCTTGGGGAACGTTTGAACCCGTCCGACCGCAACTTTATACTGGTGGCAACTTTATACTGGTGACTGATTGAGACTCGAAACACCATCATGAGACCTGTTCTTCTTCCTTCCTGAATAGCCCATCATCAAAAGTTCCAGATTAGTCCATTAGCCTCAAGAAGCTGAGATGTTGCGTATTCATTGGTCTTATGACCGAAACGGTAAAAAAAAATCATATATATTTACCCCTTAAAATCGAAATATGAAATTACTCGTAGTATTGGATTAGATTATTTGCTACAATACATTATGTTTATCACAAAATCAGAATGACCAAGAATGTAAGGTGTTCCTTTTAAACAAGAGAGAGAAAAACACCCCTGTCATATCTGAAAATAGACTGAAAGATTTGATAACCTTTTATATCACATTTCTGATATTTCCGACATTCTAACATTGTTTGACACGCGCGGTCGCTCTGCGAATGTCAACGAATGACAAATCTACTAAAACTAAACCAAATACGTGTTCATAATACTCGTAGTTCTTATTCGTATTTTTAATTTCTACCTAGTTCTAGTTTGATAAAAGTAATGTCCAGAAAAATATACACTAGTTCTTCAAAAAGTGTGCCGTGATTTAAAGGGAAAATTTTCCCCTTTCCTTGTGAATCCGTCACTGATCAAATGTTCTGGAGACTGTGGTTTTACTGCGTTGGAAAAGCATTTTTGAACAACATACATTAAAATAGAACGTATACAATAATAAAATACGTATAAGAAAATATAACAATGAAAAATTAGGTTGGGATGGTAAAAAGGAAGCAATGTTTTATCTTACAAAAACGTATTAAATCTTCCTTTAAAAGGAATGATATTAAGAGGCGGTGTAACCAAGTGGGAACTAATCATGGAATTAAATAGTCAAAGGAATGTTTAAGAAAAAATACTTATATTAAGTATTTCGTAGTTTTAACTCATTCTATGTTTTGTAAAGTCATTACCATCATGAAACGTGGCCAATTAGCACCAACTTGAAAAAAAAACTGAAAATAATATTAAGAAAAATCGAAAAATATTAAACGAGTTCATGAATAAAAAATAACTTTTGTACATTGTAACTTCCATTAATTGGAAGAAATAATATTATCAAAGAAATAAATACTTCAGTAAAACAAAACAAAACAAAAAAATAGAATTAACTCATACCTCGGTTTGTAAGTAATACATAGAAAAAATATATCCATAAGTTTAAATATAGACTTCTGATGAGTAGTAAAATTTTCCAATAGTTTCTTTTCAACTCGCGAAGTTTGAGTCTGGCAGCGTTTTCGTCATCCCGTTACGAAAATACTTCACAGAGGAGCTCAACTTTTCACATACTTCATTATTGGTTTCCTGAAAGCGTAGAGCCATGACTCGGCTTTCTACGTGAATTTGAGCGAAGTATGTCATACAAGAGACACTTTGAAGGTCTTTCCCAGAAAAGAATTCATCCCACATGCAAGTTTTCTTAAATTACAGATGAATTTTCAAAATAATATTGTTAGAAAACAATCATCAATAATAAATGTATTGTCTAAAAATTAAAACCTTAGTTAAACCTAAATTAATTAAACTAAATTTCTTTCCGTAAGCAAACAAGGAACCGTCCCATCAATTCCGATCAAGGGCGGGTAAACGGCAGAGGCAGATTTCACATTTAAGCACATCCCTAAGATAAGAGAAAAAATTGTTAGCCACGAGTTATATCAATATAAAAATTAACAATTTTTTAATTTAATATAACACAAAAGAGTTATTCAGAAGTACGTATTATCAAACTGTAGATTATTCGGAAAATATTGTTAATAAATCGTGACTATTAAAATAACTCAACATTACAGAAGCATTATTGAAACCACCGCCCCTAGAGAGTCTGAAAATAAAATCATCATCTACCCGAAGGAAAACCGGAGGAAAACCCGGATCAAATTTGGGAGATTTTCACTTCAATCGTTGTAATCACGAAAAAGTAAATCATCTGCGGGGCGATTCAATATCGATTAATATAACAATCGGTCATTTCATGCAATAAATCGAAAAAAAATCCATCAATTATGTTCATCGACTATTTTGCACATGGATAAAATTTAACAATTATTTGGTCCGATTATTATTTATTCTTGATTTATATTTATTAAAAATGTTTTCTTTTTCCATTATTAGGTATGCATATGCAAATAAAAAATACTCGTATATCATATTGAAGGTTATTTTTATAAATATTCCAAATTATTATAAAATTAAAATTAACTTACTAAAATCATGACTACATGGAAAATAACTTGTAGCGATTCTGGACATAACAATATCGAGTTAAGCTGGTGTTACAATGTATAATTCGTAGAGAAAAATCGATTTATGTACTTCCTGAAGTTCCTAAAAAAATGTCAAAGATATGAACAATGTTCAAACATTACTTTTCATTCATTCTAACTTAAATATTACTAGCCACAAATCAATAGTTTTAATGACTAATTAAATTATTCTGAAACACTAATTGATTATTGGATTGACCGATTAAATTATAACGATTAATCGATGAATAATCGTACAATGTAATTCATTGATTACTAATAAATCGAAATTCTTCCATAATCACCCATCCCTATTTTATAATCTATGTTTTAATCTGGAATAAACACACAAGCTGTTCCACGAAAATAAAAAGGAACAATACTGGCATGCTTGAAAAGTATTCTACTACACATGTTTAATAATAATTTTTATTGTCTAATCATAATCTTTATGGGAACTTTATTGTCAAATAATGATACTACTGAAGAATGGAAAGACTGGATGGACAAGATAAATCTGTTACATTTTTTTGAACCGGACAACCACGTGCAAACTGAAGTTAGTCGAGTAACACAAAAGGACGCGTGGCATTGCAAGTGAATCCGGTAATGAGGGAAGTCTGATGCAGCAGTCTAGGGGTAGAGGAGGACATGGCAGGGAAAACACGAGGCTGACGCAACTAGACGTAGGGAGCAGATTAACGATGCATGTGAAACAGGTCAGGATGCGCTGATGTAGAGGACGTTGTCGTACTAATGCAGGCATTCCGAAAAACAACACGGGTTTTAATCTTTTTCATTGGAGTTTGGGTTATACGGAGGTCGTATAAAAAATATTATATCTTAGCGATCTAAATATTTTTCTTCTCCGAGTGATTAATTGTGTGTGCTCTTTACAACTTTTCAGATGGCAGGTTGGCTATGCAACATCTATAAATATAAAGAAAGAAGTGTCTGTCTGGTGGTCTATCTCTTATACAGATCTACAGTTTCATTCCGCGTACGACGGCATTTTGCACACTTGACCTTCATACCTAGAGAAACGTTATAAAAAATTACATCTATTTTTTAATTATATTTTCAATTATTGATCGAATACTTATAGATGTATATCTTGAATTAAATGTCAGAATATTTGTTAATACAAAAGTATTAAATGCGAAATACACATCTGTAAAAGGTCGATTAATAATTGAAAATATATGTAAAATAGAAATTTTTTTCAGCCTACGCGAGACTTCGGAAAACCGTCCCCATTTCCATCCTCTAAAAGCACAATTTTAGTACTTTTTGATGAAATTTTGCACACTTGATGATCAAAGAAGGAGGGAAATAACTTAATTACTTTAGCTCTCGCGTTATTTTTGGAGCCGATATTAGAGACTAATTCATGGTTTTCGGAGCCGATGATATGAAAAGGGAGACTTCCGACGCCATTTTAAAACAGTTTCTTCCTCATACAGAACACCTTACCACCATTATGATTTTTTTTTTCATTTTTATTTTGTTAGCCCCGTTCACCATTATGATTTATTTATTTATTTATGTACACTCGAACCCAGTACCAGATCAAAATGACAATACCTGAGTTATGAATGGAGCTACTACGCTAATTAGTGACGTTTTTGTCCAAAACTGTGTAACTCCTTATTAGTAACACAACAAGAAAAACTCCGGATAACGCCGAGGTACTTCAACTCGTGTCTTATATTTTATCGCGTGTAACATGTCATCTGCGGGCATCGACCTACAACCTTTAGATCTAGAGCTCACACTATTTATATCACAAGGTTCATACGTGCGATGTATATCTACTGGTTTACGCGCTGTCGTATAAGCAGCCTAGTTCGCATGCAGTCTAGTGGCGTACCTACACATAATGCTCAGGGAGGGAATCGTTTAGGAGCCCACCTTCCAGATTCAAGCCGTACACAAACTGATCTTGCATTCGAATACCCAATATAAAAATTTCATGTTGCATATAATAATAAGCTCGGATATTAGTAATTTAACTGCTATACAAAAGTTTAGAAGCTACTGTTACAGTTCGAACAATATCCTTGAGAACAGCTAAGAAATGAAAAAGGAAAGAAAATATTTACTCGAATTTCGAGAATGGTTGATCTACTTAAGGTAGTACTTTCTCTTATTTGTTTATTATCTGTATTCCTGATATTCGTGAAAACAGTTTGTGAATTATTACAGTTTCAGTTTAACATGTCATTTTCACGTGATGTTACAGGTCAAGAAATGGTTTTCACGATTTTTCATCCTTTCATCCTTTCAAAAAAACTATAGAAAAAAATGCTGGAAATTCGTTTTAAAAATCAACGTGGGTGTAAATCTTTATAGCTAAAAAAATTAGTAATAACTTAAATGAATAATTTCATATCACGTCGCATATTCAAGCCGTACACAAACTGATAGAACTTGCGTATCATTTCCGTGAATCTATTTGAGGTGGACGTTCTTCTTGAATCACTCTGTCTTCAGAATTCATTCTTTAAACTTGACCCCCCAGGGGACTTACATCTAGTAAGTACGAAGTAATGCCAGACTCAGCTTGGGGTCCCGTGTTTGCCTAACACGTACTTACTAGATGTAAGTCCCCTGGGGGTGTCTGTTCGTAATATGATTATCTTATACCTAACAAACTTATAGCACACACACAACTCAATTTTGTTTTTCATTCTCGAATTTTTTTTCTTGGAATCATGAAATCAATAGTAACACATATCCACCGAAGTTATTTGTTGATGCAAAACATTTTCTGTGATGCTAAATTTTTATTGGTGTAAATGTAAATCTGTCACGCACTCGAAATAAATTATACTTAATAGATTCAATTGGGTGAAATTGAATGGTTCTTTAGCATAGTGCCATTAGAAATTTCTGAATTACTGTGATGCTTTCCATACAAATGAACGAGAAACTGTTTCGCTGACGCTATTTCAGAGGTTGCTAGTTCGCTACCAGTATCATGAATCATGATAAAGTATGGTTTAGTGAAATCAGTTATTCCACATTGAGCATGAGTACATCATATATACACATATACGATGCATCACTGGAGAGGTTCTGGAGAATTATAGATCAGTCAGATATATTTGGAACTGATTAATGATTAAATGTTTTGGAAATAACAGCATCCCGTTGTTCAGAATTTAGAGTTAGCGCATTATTACGAAGAGGTTTTTGGCATATTCACGCTAACATTCAGAGGACATTTTTTATGAGATAGTCGCTGAAAATTCGTACAAGGATGATGCCCATGTGACTATTTCGTTTAAGATCCCATTTGCCATTTAAACAGTCTCAGAAATTACAAAGCAATATCAAATGGTCATTGGGGTTCATAACCTGGAAAGATAATGAGATTTTACCTCATGACTCAATTATAGCTTGTATTGCTTAAATAGATTTCAAGATTGACACCTAGGTTTAACATTTATGGAGAAATATCTTATATGGTATTATAATAGTATATTAAATATATTTAAATTTGTTTATCGAGCATCTGTTGTTAAACTGTTGTAAAAAGTTATGAACTATGGTTTCTTCGATGGTGGATGGTCGTAAACCGTCAAAATTGGTCTCGTTAGACACCTCTCTGTCCAAATAGACAACAGTCAATATTTCTTCATTTATAAACAGAGAATTATTTCGTATGGATTTTTAAAAATCTTGTGATTATAGATATTTTTTGCAACATAAGATATAAATCCGAATAAAATCATATTCCGCTTACAGATATTAAGCTCACATGTTGGTCTTTTGGGTAACTTTATATTTAAGTATAAATTCAGTTACTTCTAATTTTTACAACATAGTCGTGTTACCTGCCCCCCCCCCACTGCCGCCACACATTAAAAAAGTGGAATTACTACACTTCTGGATTAACCGACTCATACATCTAAAAAGAAACATGTCATTACATTAAATATTTTATAGCATTTTTGCTTAAACAATAGCATTTTTATTATGTTATATATTGTTCGCGTCAACATATACTTCAAGGGAAAAAGTCAACTCTGAAGACTAAACATCTCTTCCTTTTGATAATTCAATAATGGCAATACACATTTGATTCTAAGGATTGGAAATATCTTGTATCTACACGCACAGTAAATTGTACGAAAGAATTGTCAAAGGTTTACTCTCCGACAACGAACAACAGAAACACCTTTGAGCTCCAACGAATTTTGTTTGGAACATTAAATGTTTCCTTTCAAATTAGCGAATAATTTTGTTTCATTCTGCATTTTCATTAAGATTATTCTTTATTTACTTGCGAGTGTTATTATTTACATAGAGAGCAATAGTGTGTGTGAGAAAGAATTCGTGATATTTTGTGAGAAAACCCGGTATATTCCTAGCATATTTAACTGCCTTCCGTGACTGTGTAATCATCATACAAAATGCAAGGGTTCCCAAAGGCATTCGGAACGTTTTGGATTTGTTCGACTATCTTTTGTTTCATTCATATGCTGTGCTTCACGTAAAATTTAGGGCGTCACACGAGAATACAAAAATAGACCAAAGCAAAGGCGGCACATATCGGCATCACGTGGACTACGTGGGGGTTGGGGGAAGGCGAAAGTCAATAAGGTATTTCATTACATTGTGGCGATTAACTATAAACACACTTCAGAATTATCATTAGCATTCAACCTCGGGTAATTTCTTTGCGACAGCAATATTGAACAAATATAACTCTGTAATGATGTAGTCATTAGTATGTACGCCGGTCAAGTATTCAATTAAACTTCTCAACGATAGAAACATATGTAATAATCAAGAAGTCTAAATAAGTGCAATCTAGTGCAAAACTAGTGGTTCAAAATTGGCCAAACGTAATGATATCAATTGTCATGAAATATTTTGTAAACTGTCCGAGCGTAATGATAGTCAAGCATATTTGAAAGTACATTAAATACAATAAAATGTACAATTTTAATTTTGTTTTGAAATTGGAAGGATATAGCGCACGCATTTTAAAGAATTCAAATACTGTTTCGGGGTTCTTTTTTGTTTACTGAAAGTGTAATTTGAATGCAATGCACCCACATAAAAGTGATGTAGAACGTTTATACATGTCTTTTTCCTATTATAATACGTAAATTTTTGAATTTTACACCGTCATGTCCAAAAGATTAAAATAAAACAAAATGGGTTAACTAATAAAATTAAAATAAATTACAGAGAAATTATATTGTTTGTTTAAAATATCGATTTTCTTTAAATAGTTAAAACTTTAAAATTTTCTTTAAATAGTTTGGCATATCGTTGCACCAATTGCGTTAATTGACAGCTATTACGATAGTGGACTTGTTTACGGTCAAAGAATTACGCTGTTTGTAAGATCATTTAGGACATAGCTCCAAAGTTGGGAATCGAATTCTGTCGGTGTTTGAAGGTTGGTAACACATTGTCTGCTTTTAGTTCTTGCGAGAATTCGTTTTACGTTTCGGGTGACAGTGTTTGAGAGTAACACCGAGAACGGTCGGCCCGAGAGAACGCGGAGCTAAAAGCATTTTCCGCTTTCTGTCATTACACAACACAAAGGAGTTTACCTTCGGACCGCGAAGAGACAAATTAAATCAGTTTTATACATTATTTGCGAAACATTTGTGTATCAAATACTCAGAAGAATCTTGGGATTTTGTTTCTGAGTATCTATGACAATTACATAACAAACAAATCACATATATAATTTTCCAACTTCCGTGTTTCAGGAACTAATTCATATAAGGTGTTAAGGGATATTTTGTTAAAGCTGGGCGATGTATTTCATGAATTTCTAATTATTTGTTTCTACTCATTTCTGAGGACCAAAAAAAACAAAAAATATTCGTATTAATCATAAAAAATGAGTAATTGAGCTTTTCTGTTTGCTGCAACGAGTATAAATTACTGAACTCAAACCTGTGTACTTTGCCTTGACTCTCGTCAAAATTATTGTTGTTTAATTCTTCATAAAGTATTGTTGTAACGTGAATGAATGAATAACGAAACAAGTGAGAGAAGCCATTGTTTATGTTTATGCATGTGATGTTATTGGCTGAATAAAATATAGGACGAATGTATAGTTACGGTGTTCACGGAAGGGAGGAGTTTTTTCTTATAGCTTTCGAATACACTCAAGAACGGACGTGCAATCCAAAATAAAATATGAATGACCTACTGAGACAAGAAGGTAAGAGTTTAACCTCCCAACCGGATCAGTTTTCTTGGGCCTTCGAAAGAACATCCATTTGACGGGAAATAGTGAGAAATGGCTTATCCGAAAATTGTGATAATTTGGCTGGTCCAACAAACGACACCTGGAAGGTTATTAGTCGACTGAAGCTCAAAAGAGCGTAGGAGACTCACGTCGTAATTTCTATCAACTAAAATTTGCACTCTATCGCCTGAGAGACGCATGATTCGTCTGAAGGGTAAAATTTAAGGGTGAAGATGGGAGCTTTGGTAGGTAACTATCGGTTGTGAATAAATATTTTATGCATTATCTGTAACTTCTGTGTTTGCGTAGCTAACAAGCAAGTCCAGTGCATTCCACATATTATAGCAAAACCTACGACTATCAAATAGTTCATAAAACGCATCTCACAAGTAACTTAGTTTATTATCCTCCACGTAGTCCTCCTGTTTATTATCCTCCTGAGTAAATTAGTTCATTATTCTCCACGTGGTCAATAAGCAGTTTGTAACTGATTTTTGACAATAAGAAAACCTCGATTCAATTTTTCCCGCGGAGTTCTACGCTATTTTCATATAATTTTCAGAATTGTTGGTTTCTCTACTTTCAAGAATATCATTGTTGAGAAAGTTGTTGCAAAAGTTATTCATGGAACTCCTTTCCACGGTACTTTTCCAACGCTCTCCTTTCCTTCACAAAGGATGTCCTTTCCTTATTCGGAAGAAACTTTCCTCGCGTCTCGTATGAACTCCTTTTCCTTTTCTCTCAAAGAAACTGTCCACGTTTGCAGTGAAACTTGTGTACATACGATGATGGGAGAACAAGGGACAACATTGCCGAGCCTTAGTCCAAAGCTATATATGTTAATCTTATCAAAAATCATAATATATGTAAATCTCTACATCTAATAAAACAGTAAAGCTCGGAATGTTTGTTCAAAATATAAGCGACTCAACATATTTACATGCAGTTTTCTTTCCTCTTCGGAGTCAGTTCTTGCAGAGAAGGAACGTTTGTAATCAAGAATTTCTCTAATTTTTGCATTGGATACATAAAAAATTTTGTTGATCGAATGTATCTGAACATTGTAACTCCAAATCAATAAGTATTATCAACATGTTTCTGTCTAACGTTTACTATTAAGTGAGTAATAATTGCACTACGTATCCAATAATAATTTCTCAATGACTCCCACGAGTTTGATGACATTCACAAAATACAACAATGGGATAAAATATTACAGGAAAATATATTTCTTGTACGTTGTTTAATATTAGGTATAAAATACATAAATTTGTACCCGCAGTAAGTATTTTATACACACAGATCAAATAACTAAATGGCACGAATACCACAATGGAAAGCTTTTAAATTTATTTCCTTCAACAAAACTTGTATTCGGTAATATATTTTTAACATTGTTACGATTAATTGAAAACCATGTGTTCATTGCATTATCGACATTAACAGCATCGCATCAATTCTGTCATCCAAATATTGCAGCATAACCATGGCTGTTATATGCCGCTGAGTGACTCACTTTCCTTTTCGTGCCTGATACCATTACCAATCAATTTATTTCTTGTTAACCATAATATCAATTCACACTATGCTGAAATAGTGTTGTTTTACAACAAAGGATAGAATATAATAATAAATATAGATCCCCTAAAGGCAGCAAATACTTTGGGGTGACTGTTCTTAACCTCAATATATTGCTTTGTTCCTATACCAGGAGTCACGTTGGAGGACAGAGACAAAATTTACCATAGTCGACCGCGAATACAAAAAACACAATACCAACTCCAATGATACAAATCAACTGCCATTTCGGGAACTGAATTTTTGTGATCAGCTGATGTTATGTGAAATTAGAGTTAGGCAATCTTCGTGTGTGAAGCAGATGTAAAGAAATTGAAAATTCTATATGGTTACAAACATGTCACCGAGTGATGTAAGCATAAGACACAAAAGAAAGTTGGCGACAAAATCAATAAAAAATTTCTTCGAAATTGTTAGTTACATTTCGCAAATTAAATCGTGGACAGCCAGGCTGCAATATTGGTGCATTGCAAATACTTCCAAGAGGTATTTTGGCAACATTGTGTCAAGCACTTGAATAATTCATGGGTACCACGATAAATTCAGCAAATTATAAAAAAAATACTCAATGTTTTCCCCATCAAGTTTCTTTGTTAGGGTAGCCAATGGCTGCCCACTTTTACATGATCCCTCAACGAAAACATCTTTTATTACCATATTCCACTTTTTTATTTACTAGCCATCAAATGAACACTCGAATGGCTCGTCATAAAAATGACACAAGTAAACAGAAGGGAAACACGTAGCGATTCCGCCGCAAAACCCTCACCGAATCGAGTTAACGCTTTATTGAACATTGAATCATTTTATTGATATATTTTCATTAAAAAAATACATCAAACACGTGAGGAAGAAGAGATGAAAATAGGTTAAAGTAAAATCGTCGAGTGGTCTGGAGAAGAGAAGAGGATGAGATTTTTACGAACAAACAGAAGAGGTGAAGAAAACCCTCACAATGAATACACAGCGTACGTTTGTTTCTCAATTCTCTTCAATGGTTAACGAACCCTGCCATAATAACTTTGATTTGCCTACTATTCTCTTTTCATTACTATTGCAAATTTCATCTCTGCTCGTACCACACATTTCTTCCGAGTACCTACACGTGGAAAAGATATGTGATAACTTTCGGTGACCCACCCGTGCAATCTTGCAGGACTCCCAGGTTCGATTCCCGGCTCGTCGCCATTTTCATCTGACCGAAAGTTACATGTTCATGCCAGTTTATAGTTATATCGTTCGTGAAAACTTGAGAATTATCTAAAACATACGTATTTATTTATTAATTATACCTACGCATGGAAATAACCCGTAATAAGTATTCTAGGAAATAATTTCTTACTTAAACTATACTATTTTCACCAAAATTCGTTTTAACGGAACCGGAAATTCTTGATAACTTGTCTATTATAGTCGATAACTACGCACTCTACATCACTAATGATACAATACCAACAGGGTAGTAGACGTTTTCAGGTAGTTTTCTTTAAAACTGGCAGAGCGACATGTAAATACATTTCATAATATTGGCGTCATAACAACTTTCTATTACAACGGAGATCGATCAACACAGAATAACGAAGATGGTCAATGTTAACAAATTGTTTTGTTCTTTCACCGTTTTTAACTACCTGTCGTTTTTGTTGATTTGACACCACCGGCATGTCTTCCAAAGCTGTGCACAACGTTCCGAATAATCATTGTAAACGCAATTGTTGTACACACAGGCACTTCATTCACAAAAATAGCCCTCGAACGGAAACATCAGTAACCTTAATCGGTATATGTGCGCATTACACCTAATTTAAAGCAATAAAGTACTTTTCCACCGCACGTGTGTTCCAATATTTTTTATCATACTTTGCATTGCATTTTGAAGCTATTCTAAGAAATACTTATAGAAAATTTTAGATAAATTCTCGTTACATTCTTTAACTCATTTCAAATTACATTTTTACGTTGATTAGGCACTTCGTTGCTTATTTATCATCATAAAATTGCTTATTAGCGTAGATTATTTGGCGGATAGGACAGATTAGTGAGATAAGTAAAGAAATATTTTTTTCTTCGAAGTTTCGTGACAAACAAATATCCTTGATGTAAAAAAATCCAAACTAGGGCTACATACACACGGTATATGACACAATCTTCAAAATGTTTTTGAAAATTGTAGTACTTTCTTTGGGTGGATATTGGAAAATAAAAGCAACCGCTTTCTAGAGCTGCATCCAGTAGTGAGTTTCATATTAAACAGGGACAATGTAAGAGTCATATTCTGAAAGCAGTCGATCAATGGCGAGGTCGTCCATCATTACGTCTTTCACTCCTGAGATCGGTGCCGAAGGGACGCTCTTCCCAAAGGGTTAATTAGCGCTATTTCTGTTCTTCCAAGAACACTCCCCTCTCTTCCTCTTTAAGGTCCCTGAGCACTTTGCGGCGGAAAAGGAAGTTGATTTCCGGTACGTGCTCCGGGAACCAGAGAAGGATTTAAGATAAATAGTATATTGTGAAATGACATTTGCGTAACTGGCATATACTAATTGTCTTTTAAATATATTTTCTTGAAGATAAAAAAATTGTATTATAAAATTCTCCAGCTGTTGTTGTCATGGAAAAAAGTTATTCGTTATTTGTACCTAAGGATCACGCAAACAAAGTTTGTAACATAGGATAAAGATTTGGAAGATTTGATATTGGTAACGTTTCATGAGTACGTACCCCGGTCATTTTATTACCCACCCCTAAAAATTCCTCTCAAATAAAAAGGAAATTTGTAAATAATAAAATAAACAACGTACTCAAAACAGAATCTCCCATACACAAATAAAGACCATGTCCTAAAGCTCATAAAGAAATATATCAAAAATGAATTTAGAAATCATGGATGGCAATAATTTAAAAATGAAATAAGCTAAAATGAAATAATAGAGGAGGGCGGTTGTAACATAGAGGTGAGATTTTATGCATTTTAACTAACGAGTATTATACTTAGTATACACTACAAGTATTATTATACAATGAAATTATAGTTCTGGGTTTCTCTTATTCTTGTTTGTTTGTCAATCAGTCAAGAACTATTGAACAAACTGACTACTTCTTTTTTATCTTTAAAAGTTTTCAAAAACGCTAACATACAGTCAGTTTCATATACGGATTGAAGAATGCAAAATAAAGCTGTGGGACTTTGTTTTTAATGCTTCTTTTTTCTTAAATGTTCTTTGAGTACAAAAAGAGAAGTAGATAAAAAACACGTAGCTTAAACAGTCAGTTTGTGATAACTAGAGCACTCATAAACATGCCGCAGTAGATTTAAAAGTGTGAAGCTTTAGCAAATCCTTTCTGCTCGTGATGCAACAAATGTTAATCACATTTTATCTCTGTTTACTCGCTAGCTTTCCTTCACAACGACATTTCTCTGGAGCCATATCAAGGGAACAAGCTCTTTGGAGCAGGGAAAATATACTCTATGATCCTAGGATTTATTTAATGAAGGACGTGGTTGAGACAGATTCCGCTATAGAATGAGCTAGTATAAATATTTTGTGTCATCTATGATACATAACTAGCTCATTGTCTCTCCATTACAAGGATCATAATAGACATATTAAGGATAATTGAGTCTTTGAAAAAATTAAAAAAAGATAGACGAAAAAATAATTTATGTGGATTTCAAAAATACCTTGTCATTATAGTATGTATACGATTTTTGTAATAATGACACTGCAATTACAATCACCATACTTTATAATATACTTAAATTCAACAAATAAAACTTCAAAAAACTGTAATATCAATGGGCATATTGCATTTTGACTGCAACTACATGTGCGCGCAATTGCAACGGTCAACACAATGTTGCACTTCCAATTTCAATTTTTATTTAAATAATGAAATGTATATAATAATTTATAAAAGCTCGTTTAAAGAAGCATTAAACTTACAGATCATCAGCGGGCGTTAGTATAGACAGTAATAAATTTCGGTAAAAATGAAATAATTTGAAATATAAATTTTACAAAAGTGAAATAACAAACAACAAAAAAAGAATGACAAAAATAAAAAATTGTACATAAACTTACACAATAAATAAATTCACTGAACCAAAAATCGTTCTTTGAAGTAAGATAATGTTTCTTTAAAATATCCGAACTATAACAAAAAACGGCAGGAAATGTTCTTAAATGACTCTTTCTATCCCGATTAGCCACCGTTTAACACTCTCCCGAGAACACGTGTCGTTCTTATTTTCTCGCCGCTCAGCAAATGTGTTCGTCCACGCGTGAAGGATAAATCTCGCTAGTTAACTCTCTCGCTAACCGCCAGGGGGAAGCAGGCTCGGGCCGCATCGCCGCTTGGGTAGATCCCCGGGGCGGCATTATCGCGTCACTCTTCCACTCAATTACAACATTGCCAGCAGGAACTGTGGCGAACTCGGCTATCCTCATATATTAATGGTGGTGTAGTGAGGACTCGAAGGGGTGTGATGAGGATAGGAGACGAAGCAAGATGGAGGAAGAAGATGGAGATATTTTTGTCGGATGACGGGGTGGAGAAATAAAGAAAAGAGGATTTTCTGTATGAAGAAATTGGTTTATTGGGTATTTAAATCCCAGAAGAAAAATAGTATGAGGGAAAGACAACACAACTAGATTACTCTAAAGAGTTATGAACTAAATCATAGTTGCTTTTCTTTACGAATGAAAATATATTTTATACTATTGCGAAATACATTTTTCAAACATTTTTTAATATATCCTATATTTTCATATATTTGTGTTTTAGTAATACATTTTCGACTTATCTTATTCAAGAATTTAATAAACAATACACCTTGAGTTTTCAGTTTGTTGGATTCAATAGAAGAGCGATAGAAATTTATGGATTAGAAATATTTAAAGTTACAAACAAAACCGAATATTCAGTAGTCANATTCAATAGTCATTTTCCATTGAAGGTGAAAATAATGACATCATTATACAAGCAAAAGTTTACAGAATTTGTTTTAGCATCTTTTACATCGGTAAGAAATTGATTTCGTAAAACTTTTTGAAAAATCAATACCGCCCCTATGTCTCCGATTAAGCGCCCTCTTTTCAGAACTTTGTGAAAAAAATACAAATGTTTGCATTCCTGGAATTGAGTCAACTTTCTCCTCCATTGATATTTTTAGCATTTCATTTTTAATGCCGACAGAATTGATTCTCCTCGAAAACGCGATATTCCCTCCACAAATACACCTCTACCATTGCAACTAAAATACAACTTATCGAAATAGATAGTAATTCATTAAAATATTTTGATGGAATTGAGAAAGAAATTAGAAAATTAAAATCAATTCAAACAGGAGCAAAATTCATATTTCGTTATCGTACAGAAAGTCTGAAAATGGATGAATATACCTCAGGATGATTCAAAACGTCTGCATAAAGATTTTATGAAATGTTTACTTTCCCAAAACCCTACTTTCTACAAAAGTTTCTCTCTGATTCAGCGAATTTTGCAAACATGTAAAAATAGGAAAAATCTCTTGGGCTACATCATGCAAATTAAATGTAGATCTTCATCTAAATTATAAATGTTTGAGAAAAACGTGTATCTAAAATGCATTAAATTGCGAAGAAATGCATTCTAAGCTTTTTTGTCCTTTATTTACATTTTTGAAAATTGTTTTAAGCAAATTACAAAAATCTTTTTCAAACGCACGAAATGGTACAATTTTTTGAGATTCGATATGGATCCACTCCAAGTTGACGTGACACTTCACAGTCGAAGACTAATGAAAAAACGGCCACGAACTGGTAACTCGAGAAATTAGAGCGAATCCAATAAACATTGTATTTAATACGTATCCCACTTCCCCAGACTAATTTACCTCTTTTATTTAAAAAATTATTACTGAAAATACTAGAGACGAGAAATATCAGGGAAAGCCACGAGAGAGACTTGGGCTTCTCATCATTACCTAAAATTTAGTGTTATTTAATAGTTACAATTTATAAACAATCCTTTCCGAACAATCTATACTTTGATAATAAAACGTAATTTTAAAATAACTTTTTTGTGTTGTAATAAATACAAATTTGTTGGCATTATGTACCGAATTATTTTCATTGTTAGGAGTGTGCTGAAACGTTAAATCCGTATTCTCTGCCTTAGGGTCTTTGCTCGGAATTGATGGGATCGTCCCTAGATTGCTTCTGGAGATAAAATTAGCTTATTGTCCTCCACGTGGTCATACGCAGTTTCTAACTGCTTTTTTGATCATAAATTTACTTGTTTATAATTAACCCAGCGTTTTTGAAAGGTCAACCTTATATTTCGAAAGGAAGGAATAGTTTTAGCCTGAACGGGACCTGAGTTAATCCCTATTTTTTAAATAAAGATATACAATTAATATTATTTAGAATGATCGAGCGGCGACGGGTACTCAATACTGAAATAATATTTGAGAACATGAAACTAGCAAATGCTTAATAATGCTTCTATTTGAAAAGAGTCGGTTAATGTTGCCACATCAAGTTATATGCACAACATAATGCTGAGTTTATCGCGTTTTTTCGTATGACAAAACGTCTCCACAGAAACCTTTTGCATAAAAAAGCTCTGTTTGTATTAAAATTATTTTTCGGTTTATTGAGAAAGTAAATGTATTTTACTGATAAATTAGTGAAATTTCCTGGTTCTGCCATGGTAACAAACTCATCTCAGAACATGTTGTTTAAGACATGGCCGTCATCGTCAGTGAATCTCTTTAATGCAAAAAATAAAATAAAAAAGGTACATTACAGACCATGCCGTCTCAGAACATGTTTTCGACGCCTGTCCATCAGTGAATCTCTATAATGTACCTTTTTTTGCATTATAGAGATTCACTGACGATGACGGCCATGTCGTCGAAAACATGTTCGGAGGCGAATATGTGTTATCATTGCAAATCCAGGATATCATATCGATTAACATTGTCATAGTACCTTTTTATTTTACAGTCCGATATTTATTCCATAAAAATAAAACCGATTGATCGAATCGGTTCAACGTCCTCTCTCGAAGTTCACGCAACCAATCTCCACTTACTTTGATATCTCTTTCCAATGTTTCCAAAAATTGCACACGGCATTCTCGTTCTCATGGAGTCTAGTTCGAACTCCAACTTGGTTCTGCATTAGGAATTTTGCTTCGCGGCTTAATCTCGAGTTGTATGAGTTTTCGCTTCAGGAAAACTTGTTGTGTTGCTCTTCCACTTCATTATGAGTTCGAGCGGATAACTTCGTTAAGGAGTTCGAACGAACGCAAAGATATTTGGTTTAACTCAGCAGAAATTATAGGAAATTCGTGATGGGATCTTTCAGATCATCAATATTTGTGGTCTTATGAGGAGGAATTGTGACAGAGAGATGTTTCGTTACCGGGAGAGGAGGTGAGGGAAACCAAAGCTGAAAACATCACCTAGATTAATGGAGCATTGTTCGGACCCAAGCGAATACACTACTTATAGACTTGCGCTGTCCGTTGCCATAATGGGTTGTGTGATCTATATTTTTCTTCCAAAATAGGAAACAAGTCAAACAAATACAAGAAAACCTGAATAACACGGACCTCCTATATACCAGAAAGCAAAAATCGGAATGGGTTTATTTCTTATATGAACCTGAAAAATATTCAACGTGGCCCTGTCTAGTAATGATCTTGTTTTCAGAATCTATAGTGTAACGAATACATGTAGTACAAAGTTACACCAGTGATATTTTCTTTTCTGTAGCATATCATTAAAACACAACTGTTGTGAAACAGAAAAGATACCGGATCAATCGTGATCCGTTTTAGTAAGATTTTACTGTATAAATATCTCTTTTTAAATTATAATTAGTAATTGGCCATTTCGTAGTTACTCTAGCATGAGAACCAATCAGCGAGTTCACATTACTGAGAAAAAACAAATCCAACAGTTTTCTAGAATTTCATTTCTTAGGATATATAAACGTAAAAATCAATAAAAAAAAATTGTAGACGGACGTTTATGCAAATTGATTAGTCATGGGCGTAACCTGTGAGACAGTTTATAAGCTAACTTCATTCTGTGTGGTGTTCATTGAATCATCGAGAGGTAGGTAGCGACACCTGAGAGAGACCTCAGGAACTTATCACAATTCGAATTCAATTTCTATTTTAAAACAATAAGAAAAGAAAAAGTATAGAGTTGAGTTGTAAGATCACGATTCAACGAATACTAAAAAAAATAATCTTTGCGATGATACGCGTGAAAGGCGCCAACAAAAAATTGCCTTTTAAAACATGATGTGGGGAGTATTTGCCATGTTTTGCGTGCGAGGAAAATTATCCCTTTGATATTCTAGTGACATCTAATTATAGTAAAACATTTGCATAAAAGTGTTACTAATTCCGATGGAGACTACAGCGTATTAAACAATTGGTCGCGGTGTAAATGGATAAATGAGGAGATCGAACCTGGGATCTCGTACAATGTGCATAGAAGAACTACCTCTGTACAGCCATATATCCTTCTATAATTTTACTAAAATATTATTTCCGTCCGTCGCTTCAGGTTTGTGACAATCTCTCTATCGAGTCAGGCGCGGTCAGGAACGTAAACAGGATTTAGCAGTAGGGATTTAAATGAAACAGTCCCAAATACTATATTTTCTTTCAAAATATTCACGTTACATATAAACTCAGTGCCAACTCATTAACCTAGTTGAAATATACATGAAATTAAGACTATTTAGTATAAATTTAACAACAATTGTTTTATTCTTCACAATATTTTAAGGGCATAGGGAACCTGGGCTACCATCCCTCCGTGGGAGAACTAAAATATAATAAAAGTATATTTAACAAAGCACAAAGTACATTGCTGTTATTTCTCTAATCAAAGCGATTTTTGTAATCTTCTGTAAATAACACCTCCATTTCTATTCTCTTTATTATTTTTTATTCGTGTTTCTCATTATCTCATATTTGATAATAGTATCGCGATCTCTCCACCAGTTATTCTTCCTTCTTATTTTTCTCTGGAGTCGATCGACGAGGACAGAAGATGAACGTGTCGAAAGAGACGAACACAAAGATTTAGCGATAGGTCACGGACATTTTGAGTAGTTCGGGCAAAAGCTTTCAGAACTTCAACACCTTCCAGCTCTAAAGGTCTCCCAAGTAGAGAAAAGCCCACGAAATAAGATTCCGCAGAGAAGGCTTTCATATTTTTCTCTTTCTATGTATGTATGAAACAGATGTCAGATACTTGAAAAGATACGTGAGAACACGATATTCTCCCCAGGTGTTTTCCTTCCACTACAACCCCCAACAGAGAATCGTAACTTTATTTAAGACTGTACATATAAAAAAAAACTACGAGAAATGTTAAAAAAAGAAATTATTTGTTTCCAAAATCAGTGAAAAACTGCGTATTAGCCCATGGATGGCAATAAGCTTCCTTACTTTCCCAAAGGAACAAATGCAGAGAGAAAGGGAAGTTCTCAAAGAAAAGCCGAAATAAGAAACGAGAATACAGAAAAATGGAGTCAAGCAATGACAATCAAGCGATGAAGTGTACAAACAATTGATCAATTAACTATATATACAAAAGATTAAGAATATAAAATATTTAATCATTATCTACATTTAATTAATTCAGTTACTTCCTTTACATTGTGGATGCAATGAAGCAGTATCAAGCTTTTAACTATAAATTTGAAGAGATCGAATCTTGAGATATATTTTATTTCAAGTGGTATACTGGTAGACAGAGTTTTTTACTAAACCAGGGTAACGCTTTATTTCATTAATGACTATGAAAAAAAGACAATTTTAAATTAATGAATGTTAGAAAAATAGTTTTTATTTTTTTTGACGTGCATTGTTTATGTTCGTGATACTATAGTCAGAAAATCATCTTCATAAAATTATCATACATAATTGAATAAATAAACAATTGCGTCTCCACCATTATTAGCTTATTTCCAGTAAATTTGAATGAGTAAACATTATCCGTATAAAACCAACACCATTTAATAAAGTTTCTGAGGATATCAATTGGGCATTTCAATACTTTCGCAACGATTCAGATACTTCTAATTCAACATTCTTGAGAGGTTTCCACATCATTGTTTCTTTGACTGCGGCACTTCTGGCAAGGAAGGTATTAATAGAAAGTCCAAACAAGTTACAAAAACACATTTTCAAAAACATCATGAAGATAACTTATTTAAGTACGCATTTTATCATAAATTTGTTTCGAGAGCATTGTATTTCAATTTAAAATATAGAGTTTTAACTACGACACCCTGGCAAGTAATTAAGATTATTTATGTATATCCCACAACGTATTATGATCATCCATAAGTGAAAGATTCATTTCAATTTGATTTCCGTTGTGGATTCAACGGATCGTTGATTCAGCGAAAAATCCATGAGAGCATTCTGGCGAAATGGCGACGAGATTTTTCCACGCGTTATATCTTCCACGGGAGCCATATGGTCGAGATCGACCTACGTCATAAATGTGAATGACGTCATGCTTCAAAACTCTGCTTGCTGACAGAGAAAAGTTGTTTGCTTGCTCTGCTGCAGAGGAACAAAGAAGGAAGATGCGCAATCATATCTACCCAGACTATTTTCGAAATTTTCAATATAGGATCATTTTCTTTGAATTATAATTATGATAAGTTTAATATATGTTGACCGATGAAGAAAGAGAAAATAGCAGGGACCGTTTCAGAACCATTTTTTTTCTTGGTCCAGAACCGCAACTTCAAACTATAATTCAAACACTTAATATAAAAGAATGCTTTTGATGAAGGGTTAAGACGACTTTAACTTTAAAGATCTTTGTAACAGCTAATGATACATTACATCAATACATTGTATATAATGCTATATAATTCACCCCTTGATACAGAAGGTTTATCTTAAGGATTCAAAAAACGAAAAACAAAAGAAATAAAGTACAAAACTCACGAACGTTTCACAGATATTCTATCCATCCTCAGGGTTTGTTACAATATTCCAACAACCTTACCTGGAGCACTCATCCACATCTCCTTCCATTGCACCTGCATCCTAGACACATTCTGCTTTCTTAATGTAACTAACAGAAGATGCATTAAGTGAAAAGAATGCACCTAATGATAATGCACCTAAAATGAAATAGTTATAAGTTATTTAAAAAGTGCCGTAACTATTTCAAAAACTATTTTCTTGCATGGTTCAGTTGCCGTATGGCTCATATTAATTTAGTTTTATGTGTACTCAACTTTGGCACGGTTGTGTACATTAATTCTGTAGCCCCATCCTGGCCCGGGTTTTTCTCCGTTTTTCCTTCGGGTAGAGGCGGATTTCTTATACAGGTTCTCTAGGCTTTGTCTAGGGGCGTGTTTATTGTAACAATAAATCGTGAATTTAGTGTTTTTTCAACTCTTATGATTTTTAAACACTATACTCAGAATAATCTATAGTTCGATAATAACTTGTACATGTAAATTTACAAACATATTTGCGTTAAATTACAAACATATTGACATTATATATGTATTATAACTCGCAGCTAACTTTTTATCTTATCTAGGAACTTTTGCTGAAATTTTTGAATCCGCCTCTGCCTTAGGGCCCTTGATCGGAATTGATGGGATGGTCCCTTGCTTGCTTCCGGAGAGTAAATTAGTTTATTGTCCTCCACGTGGTCATACGCAGTGTGTACTGTTTTTTGACAATAAATTTATTATTAAATTTATTAAATGGAATTTATCCGAAACGTTGGCGAGTTACGTAGTTGTTGTTTTTTATACCGACCAAATCGTCAAGACGGTCCATTTTTATATAATGAACATAATTCTGCCATGAAAAAGTAAAGAAAGAGTGACGAGAAACATCTAAAGAGACAAATAAAACACAGCCCACGCAGAAATCGCCGACGTTGAGCCGACTTTCGATGTAGATATTAAGTCGAAGGATGACATCGAATAAAAGACGCCGTCCCGACGTCGTATTTCCCGAAATTTTAAGTCGAGACAACGTTGTTATACGACGTCGAAACAACGATAATAAACTACGTTGTTTCGATGTCAATGTCGACGTTGAGTTGACTCAGCTATAATAGTAAATAATAATAATTTAAAATAATAATAAAAAAATTAATAATAATAATAATTACTCCACAACATTTCCTCCTCAGAGGGCTGTTTACTCTCTGAAGAAAATATGAAAAATTACCGGTATCTATATCATTTAAACCGTACAAGAAGGGATAATAATAATAATAATAATAATAATAATAATAATAATATAGCGCATGGGTCACCGCTCCCGTTAGTTTTTCGCCAAGAATTAATTGTACCGAGAAAATCCTATCTTTTACTTGTTTACGGAGATTACTATTTTACGTGTTCACTATTCATGGCACCACTATGAAGAAAGAGCAATAAAAAAGGATAAAAAATTAGCATTTGTCACAATGTGGCAGTAGTTCAATGATAGCGTGCTCGATTTATGATGGACATTCTCAAGAGTCGTGTGACGACGATGTTATGGCTTCGTTACCCAACGTCGAATAAGCGTTTTTTCTTACGACGTTATGAAGACGCCGTTCTCCGATGTTGAATCGACGTTANATGTGTAAGCGTTGGCAACGTCTTCACATTGTTTTTCGACGTCGCCACAAATTTGACGACGTTGTAACGACGTCGTTACGACTCGAAATTTCTATGTGGGAATGGAGTATTATTATGAATTTAACTCTCTCACTTATGAACAAAGGGCCGTAGATTTGATACGCTATATACCTAGTAAATGCCTACACTATTTTCAAAATTCCTCTGAGCAAAACGTTTTATTAATTGCGTAAGCAGTAAGTCCTGGTTATTAAGTATGAATGTTTTGTTGCTAAATAATAAAATATTCGTAAGTTCATTCACGTTATATTTCGTGTGATAAAATCGTGAATATAAAAATAAATAAATTTATATTTAGAAGTTGACATTGACCAACAAAAAACGTTTGCTAGCCACGAGCTACCGCGGAGGCTGCTTCTGAAATGTATTATTTTTCGTTATATTTTCCAAAACGTTAAAATCGGACACTATTATTATATAGAAAACAAAAGAAACGAATTCTTGCAACTTTCCTCTCGCGGCGTTGGATTTGAGTCTGAGACGCAAAGCCCCATATAACGATCCAATGCAATCTCCAGCAGCAAGAGGCCTAGGAAGACGGAGAGCTGAGTCTGCATAGGAGGACGGCGTCGGCGGAAGGACCAAAAAGGAAACTACGAAAGGGAAAAGGCTTAAGAATGTTAATGAATGGGAAACGATAAGTCAGAAAGGGTTAAAAGGATATGAAGAGGTTCAAAAAGGAGAATACTCGTGGGAAATATACTAATATTCCTGAAGCGCAGACCATTCAAAATCTCTCAAAAATATTGCTCAGGGATGATGGAAAGACAGACTTCGTGGAGGAAAAAATCGGATAGCATGTAATCTCCGTTACCTAACTTTATCTATTTTTGAAACTATTTTGCTAGTTTTGTAAAGACATTTTTTATTTCTTGTGGTCATGATGTTCTTTGAACGACAACGAAAACTTTATATACGATATTAAGATGATATTTGCCATTGACTCAGTTAAAATTGAACAAAAATATACGAGAATTTGCAATGTTCAATTATTATAAATATTTAAACATTAAGGGCTCTAATGACCTTGCCGTTGACGAGCCCTAAAGCCCCACACAAAAAAAAATTAAATATTGAGTACGAGGAGAATGTCTCAAAACCATATTATACTGTAACGATTGCATGTTTCACATTAGTAAAATACACCTAGAACACATTAAGTAAAATATCTTCTCTCATTACACCTGAATTACCATTTAGAAAATTACTGATTACTGAGCGTATTTCGGAAGTTTCATACAACGAGAAGATTCACTTGATGAATATTTGGGTCTGCTAGAAACCGAGACTTTTACGCACTCAGAAAAATGAGGATAATGGTTTAACAGCAAAAAAAAAAATGTTTAAACAACTCCTGTGGACAATACTTCATTATCCAAACTTTTAGTTCAGCTTTAAAAGATATTGTATACTTGAATCAATTGAGATAAGTTAACTTTTATTTTTAGGAAGAAATTACTTGTCGACGTAAGGAAAATCGTTACTGACATGTTACCATGGGGCTTGTCTTAGGACGCTATCTTGTGCTATGCAACGCAATCCACCCCGGGTGGTCATACACCTAAAAGAGGCGTGAGCGTGAACATTTCAACCACTCTAAAAAGCTAGTAACTTTGCTATGTAGATACCAGAATGACAGATATGTTATAACTCCCGCTTCAAAGTATCAAGATCAATGGATTCTTATTGAGAACTTCGCCACGTCCTCCGATCCGCTAGACAAGACAAGAAGATGCAGATCTCGACTTCGAGATATTGACGCATCGGTATTCTTCGAGATATTCGAGATGTCGCCGTTTTATAGGTGCAGGGTTTGCTTACATTTTAATTCATAAAAACGGTAAAAAAAAACTTAATAAGAACATCATAATTACACATCCCCGATTAAAAAATCGTTAAAATATGTTTCTTCAATAATATCTTCATTAAAATACTAAAATGAACTAAGAAGTTCAATTAGTTTAAAACTCATTATAATAAAGTCATCATCAAGTTGGACAGTTACATACAATACTAAATGAAAATTTCTTGTCTTCTTGAGTTCTTTAAAATTCAATCAGTTCTTTGCAATTCTGAGAATTCTTTGCAATTGGCTAAATTCAAAGTAGTCACCTCGAAGACTTTTTTGCGATAATAGGTTTCTTCTCTAAACGTATTCTAACTTAATGACAAATTTTGTTTTAGTTGAATTGATTTGTTCGAGACGTTATGAGGGAACAAAATCGATATCATATTCGCATATATAGCATTGAACATCACCTCGAAACTAAGGATAGACTCTCCTTCAGCAGATCCCTGGGATCACATTACTTTCTTTATACAATTATTTTATAATTGGATATTAAAAAGAAAGAGAATATGACGAAATTAAATGAGCGATTAAAGAACGAAGGAACATGAAACAAAAAAATACAGAAAGAGAGCGTAATCTTAAGAATACAAGAATGATGTATGAGTGAGGAAAATCGTGGAAATTAAAAAACTAAAAAAAAAGACGTCGAGTCACCTAGCGATACCTCTTATTGATAGATGACGAAAGAACAAATACGACAAGTAGAATGAATCGTCAATATCTTAAGGCTGTCATGGCTGTCGAGAATGCAAGCAGGTGAAGTGTCTCTGGAAGCGTCGAGAGGATTAAGCAGATGGAAGACGCCTTAAAGCGTGCGTAATCACTTATGCAGCGACGCCCAGTCGAGGAAATTACTCGCCTCTGAAAGCCTTGTCTCGCACTTCCGAGCCCTGATTTCGCATTCTCGCATTTTGGACTTAACACGTATTTCAGAGACAGTGTTGCTGTTATCCGAGCTGGAAACGAGACGTATACAAATCTGGATACACTAAGAAACTGCAGTAAGGAAGAATATAGTGAGTCCACGACCTAATTTAAGAAAATTCTTTAAAAAGTGTTTCCAGTTGTAAAACACTACTGGGTGGGTTCAAAAAAGAAAAATGACAACAGCCAGTTAGATCGCTGATGAAGGAAGTTTTTATGCGTTTTAAAATGCAAATGAAGTCGTTATTTCTTTAAAATATCAGAATACTAGCTAAAACCGTTCTGTGTGCTATTCCAAGAGCACACAGAACTGAAAAATCGAAATCAATGGAGAGGTAAATTAAGAAACAGGTAATAAAGATATTTCCATGTCTCCTTCTGTTTTAATTTAATTTCCGAATTAAATTTTAAATATTTCGAAATTCCATTGAATTCTATAGTCCAAACAAAGTATCAGTTACAGATCACCAGATTCGAGGGAATATTTCTTTCAGAACGTTCAAAAAAATATTTCTCATGAAGTATTATAGGAAAGTCCTCAATGGTTATAATATGTAAAAACGTGGAAGACAAATTTTGGCATCGCTTTTAATTTTTAAGAAACTGAAATTTTGAGGAAAGGTTATGAAATAAGAATTGGGTTCCATATAATACATGTCTTGGTTAGACTAGAATATTTCGTAAATTTTTCATTTTTCAGAATTCTTTCACATCCAGTATAATTTATGGTTTTAAACGTTTATCTGTGCGCATAATATTTAAATATTGTGGTGATATATTTTTTGGTTTCTAAATGGATCAGAATTTCGGGACGCAACGAATCTTTTACCTGACTTTTCAGGAGAATTTTAATTATCCATCAATCAAAATTCTACGACGTTCATAGTAGTGTCATCGCCATCATTATATATAGTAGAAATAATCCTAGATGGAAGAAGTCAGGCAAGCGAACCCACAAGGAAGCAGTTAAGTTAATTATTTTGTCAGATACTGTTTTATATACTAAACATATTCCATTCATGTGAGTTCAAGTCATTAAAGAATTATGATAACCGTTGCGTAGATATGAGAACGTCTTGGAGCGAGTCGCTCCTCCTTTGTTACCTGTCTCGTCCTGCAAAGCGGTTCCGAAGAAGATAACGCACTCGTTTGTGAAGGAGACGACGAAGAGGCAGGCATCTGGATGAAACGGAATAAAAGGAGGGAGAGAGAGACCTCGTTACAGCTCTTTTCATTCGCTCTATTATCACCGACCTCATTATTCTTCTTTTCATCTGCTAAGCAGAACCAGACTCCGTCGACAGGAAAGTTTCCACCCCTCGGTTCAGGTAATTCGGCTATAGATAACGTAATAGACAAAAGAAATATAACTACGGAATAATTGTTACAATAACAATGGTACAAGGATAAACCATTGTCTAAAACATTATTATATGAATTGATTTCCTTTTTTAAGTAAGAGATATTATCTTTTGTTATTTTATTTTCTCTGGTTTGGGTCAAATAAAGTTCCAAATTTGAAGATTTAGAATTCAATGTTTTGAAACATTTTTTTGCTGTAAACTATGTAATTAGTTTTCTTCTAAGTTCTTTTGACTGTTTGTTTGTTTCTGTTTCTGTCTGATTGCTACCAGATCACGGCTAAACCACTAAAATTGATGAAATTTGGCAAGGAAATAGCTTACATATCCAGGATAAACATAGACTAGCTTTTATTTTTTAAATGCGTGATAAGAAATATAAAAGGTTTTTGTGGATAAAATCGAAAAAAAAAGAGTTATATTTGATTGCGCTGCCTAAACAGTTAGAGATAGGTGACAACTATGAACGGCAATATTGTTTGACTCAAAGAGTTCTTCAAAAACGTCGGCGACAGCATGTGTCTATCTACAAAAATTAATCTAAATTATCGATAGACCGTAACTAAAAATATAAGTGTACAAATACTTCAATTGAAGAGAGAGAAATTTGATTGAAAAAAATCATTCAGCATCAAATTTAATGGATTATTTATTTTGTGCATTTAAGAAAGATAAAAAGCCTCTTTAAATCGTACAATTTTGACGAATTTTTTAGATTTTATAATAATTGCAATGAAATAGTGTAGCCATGTCGTGCCTCAGAAGCGAAAATTCGACCGGCGCGGTTCCCGTGAGATGGCGTAGTGTATACAGTCAAGTATTGTATTAAATTTGTAATATTATGAATTTGAAAATTAGGATCATGTACATTCTTTTAAAAATAGCAAGTAAGAGTATTTTGATTTTACGAAATCAGAAACTTACAAAGGCAATTATTTCCATATGAATACACGTAAATCCAATTAATTTGTTCTAGACTCCACAAAATACGTACCCAAAACCACATATTATAGATACTGCTGCATGTTAATGATAAAACAATAAGAAATCAATTCAAAATAAACATACAAGCCGAAGATAAAGGATACATTAACATTTGACAATTCCCTTTATAAGCATATTAGGTATCAAGACTTTATCTGATATCACTTCTCTTCCTTGGTTCTGGGGCACGAGATTTCGGACCCACATTGCACTAGAGAGCTAAACGAAGTTGTATGTTGCCGAATTTTGAAGATTTGTCTAAATGAGGCAAGATATTTTTCTGGGTGATTTTTCTCCCTTCTCGCACAATTTTCATCGAAGACATGTGAGCACGTCAATAAAATCCGAGGTAACCGAAAAAAATCGTGGCAATTTTTGAAAACTATGGACGAAAACAAAAACAGGTGATTAATGAAGTCAACAAAATCGAGGTTTAATTGTTTTTTAAAGTGGATGTTATCGTAAAGCAATGTATCGTTTTCGAAACATTCTATCGATAGAGGTCACTGAAGGTGTCATAAAATAGACTCGTACAATCTCCGCAATTAGAACATTTCTTCAAATTATAACTTTCTTAAAACGCCGAAACTAGTTTATATTGTGTTTTTGTTTTTAATGTCGCTAATGTTGCCAACCGCTAAAAAAAAGGCGAAGTTAGAGCACCTATTCATCAGATTATCGAAATAACAATTTCAGCAGTTGTCAGCAGTGGCTGTCAAAAAGTCGGCGGAGATCGTGTTTCTTTCATTTTTAACATCTTTGGTCCAAAGTAAGGGGGTAATATATGAATTCTTTGAACAAGAAGAAATGTATTCCTTTATGTTTTGTTTATGAATATCTAGGGACAGTAAAAGAGTGATTTATGAAGAAAAGAGGGAAAGAGGACAGAAGACAGCGCTCTCAACAATAATACGGGTAATAAAAGAGGATCGATGTAAAGTGATAAAAATCTACACGGAAAAATCACTTCCCTCGAGGGACTGAAAAATGTTCCCCAGAAAGTTTGAGGGAAGCTTATGAAAACAAAAGGAATAAAAGGAGAAACTTAAGCGTATGAAGTAAATTTGGAATTGGATCCGAACATATCTTTGATCGTAACTATATATTTTCGACGACATCATTTAATGGTGTGTTTATTTTCTCATAACGAGAAATATTCTGAGATAAATTGTCTATATTGTGTATCTCACATGCATTTATTAAATTTGTTTATCGCCTGTGGTTGCGGTGAACAATGCATTAGTGTTCTTTCCCAGTTAGTATAGGAAGCCCACTTTTTTAAAATTGTGTTTGTTAATGGAAAATGTAGCGTGCTAATGAAGCTATCTACATGGGACGATAGGAGGTAGGAGGTGGGTGGTAGGGCACTTGTTAGTAGGTAGCCCGGTTCACCAACAACTTGGCTCATGTGGGTGTTAGTAAGGGTTGTTAGTAAAAGTAAGAATTAATGATACTAGGAATAGTAGGATGTGGATAGAAAAAGGAGGGGTCCCTTTTCAATCGTCACAGCTATATGAACTGGGACAGTGAAAAGGTACAAATTGCTTCTGGCCCCATCGCGAATTGACTCAATCGCGTTTGAGTAATGAGTGACCAATAATGCACAAGAGCTTGAAACACCAACATTTAGCGCATTTGGTTTCGCCCTGACTTATTTGATTAAAAAAATTTCAATCGTGGCTCACTATTTCGTTGAAGGAAGATCGAGAAACAAGAGTGTTTTTGACGATTCCGGAAGCAATTGANATTTCTATCGTGGCTCACTATTTCGTTGAAGGAAGATCGAGAAACAAGAGTGTTTTTGACGATTCCGGAAGAAATTGATAATTTTGGGAGATTCTATGAGGAAGATCTAAACAAAACGCTAATATTTTCTGAAAAAAAGTGATGAACTGTTTGGAGTCTCCGAGATAACATTTCAAGCATAATTTGTTTGTTTGTTTTCCTCGTTTGAGTTATTAATAATCCAGTTAATTAAAACCAAGGGCGTTTAAATTCCGGTCGAGATCGGCAGATATTTCGGATAGAAAGATCTCTTGGGGGTTCCCCGAAAATTTTCAATAAAATACCAGTAAAAAAGGCAATGAAATAGTTATCGCTTCCACTGGCGCCTAGTATTGGAGAATCGAAGGAGGTGCCAGATGTAGGTCCGCCCTCGGGAGCCAACAATAAACGTCGGTAATGGCTGGGAGTCGATGGTATTATTGTTAAATCAAATCTAATTTATCCTCCAGGCAACCGCTGCCATTTTGCGGCCATGGAAATGCCTCCAGGCAGACGGGAGGAGAGCGACCTTTCACTGCAGCGCCCTTTTAGGAATCGCTCGTGAATATGATTTTGTCGCACCGCAGGAACGCCTATAGTGGAAACTAATGGTGATGGTGACATGACGATAATGGTATTTTGCATAGAAGCTCCTTTAGGAAATTAGGAGAGTAGGTAAAGGTAGGGAAAATAAATACCAGTAATGGAGGTGTGGGTGGCGATACATTGATACAGACATACATGTTTTCCATGATGATTTTCCGAACGTCGTGTACAAGAATGATGTTACGGAAAGTTCATTTTACTGAAAGAGCTTTCACACGCAATATTTTATCACACTTGATAATGGTACCAATGCGTACCGAAACATCGTGAATTTTAAAAGTTTTTAAAGTGTTTGTATGTTCTTTGTATTTTATTCAGTGACAATGTTTTTGCATTTGTGTTCTGTAATGTACTGTCTGCTAAAAAGGTCGTTATTTATTTATTCGAATACAAAAATATACACAATTTTTTTTATAGAAATGGAAATAATCATTCACTTTGTTTTGTTACTCTTTCGAGAAAAGGTGGACGCTAAGACAAAACTTCTTGATCTTACAAATTTATAAATATAGCATTTTGAACGAATTACAATTTTTCTTCTCCACTCTACTTTCTCTTCTGGTTATAAAGATAGAGACTCCAGATTTTCCATTTTATGAGTACTTCGTGGAATCAGGTGTAAATATGCGCTCTTTCCAATCAGTATAAAAAGTATCCACACTAATTTGATATATGGGATATTTAAGTCTCGAGAAGCAAATTAATTTCTATAAAATAGCGAAAGTTTCTAAATAATTTTTCTTTATTTTTAATGAACAGGTTAAAGCAATTACGTAAAATTTTCAAAAAATAAAGGAATACGTATCAGTATTTTTTTCACTCAAATCGTAAATACAGTTGCTGGAAGCTATACATCAGCACGCACAAACTCACAAGCACACACACACACACACATCCTTCCTCCAAATTACTCTAAATAGATGCGGCAGTGCTCAGTATCTTCTTCAGCAGACTGCGATCGAGAAACGAGCCGACATATTGATAATATCATAACAAAACAAGAACCTAGATGTTCCGATATAAGAGGAGATGCTGCAATTCAAATACTGCATGAAAATAACGTAATTGCTGGTCAGATTGAGAGAGGTCAAGGGTATGTTAGAAGAATAATAAATGGAATGGTAGTATACAGTTGTTACTTTTCGCCAAATAGATCAGTGGAAGCGTTTCCAAGTAATCTTGGTATGTTGGAAGCGAGCATCAGGGACGAATCATCGTTGCGGGTGACTTTAACGCAAAATCTCCGTCATGGAGCATGGGAGCAAGGGATGAAATAGGAGTATTTTAGATCATTTTAGATTTAGCGTGTTTAATTCGGTACATTATCATGAAGAAGAGTGAGAAGGCGGCAGAATTGCAAAGCGGGGAAGAGTGACGTTCACAGAGAAGCAAAGAAGTGACGCTCCTGAACCCCTAATCCTGACACCTGAGCAATAGATCGAAGGGACGGGGGAGTAGGGAAAGTGCAACCATCGAGGGAATCCACATGGATCATAACAGACTCCACTGAAGAAATGCTAACGCGGTACTGGAGATTCTAGTGTCGTAGGGCCACTTGTGAGGAGCTTGCTCCTTCCACGTCCAA
>NNCF01126033.1:770583-801726 GCA_002313205.1 Laupala kohalensis | reverse complement strand
GTGTTATATCCATCAGAATAAAAAGTACCAATATCTGGCATTTTTGAAGCTCCCGCGCGCCCTCTAGATTCAGTCAAAAAATTCTTTCGTTTTGCAGGATGATTTAGAAGCTTAAAAACTTCAATTTTAGCACCCAGCCAGGTAAAAGTAATTTTTTCGACCCACCCTAATATATAATTAATCACATACAATGAACCACAAACGGAAGGAAAGATAGGAAAATGAGATTTGCAAAAAGTGAGACGAAGATTTAAAAACCTTAAATCTTTAAATTTCAGGCCAACTGGGAGGGAATTAATGAAAGTATCTCAGCAAATTATGACGAAAAAATGTAATTCCAGGTGACAACTTTGAGTATTCTTTGATAGGATGTCTTCAGTTGTACGTTATATTTGAAACATAGAACATCAAACGAGGAAAAATCGCAAAGCATACCTCTCACCCAAATGGAAACGATATTGAATCGAAATGTGAAGCTCAAAGGATTGCTCATATTTCTGTCAGACGCTCTTAAAGATCTGTGTAAGTTTCCAAGATGTAGTATGGGAAGATCAAATGTTCTAGCGTCGTAAATTCTACTTATAGCAGAGGGCGTGCGGCAGTACTTGGAACGAATTGATTCCGCAGAGAACTCAAGCAGAAAGAAAAGTAAATCAATATAATTGCTTAGGAACTACTTAGAGTTATGACAGACATCCCCATATAGGAGATAAGTGAACCAGGCGGCACACTATGTTGTGTGCACTTAATTACCGGTTTCACACGTTCCTACGTGTTGAGGTTCGTCATGTACATATTTCTTTCGTGTACCCTACACGTGGGGAAGATATGTGATAACTTTCGGTCAGGTGAAAACGGCGACGAGCCGGGAATCGAACCCGGGACTCCTGTTTTGACCGCTGGGGTGTTAACCACTACACCACCCGTTCGCCTTCCACAACTCATTTATATATTAACATTCAAAGAAAAATTGGAACTGTGAATTGACATGTTTACCCGAATAGATACAAGGGGTATTGAATCATTTGTCAACAGGTTTGGACTTTTTGGTTAATTTGGTCGGTGTTGTCGGGGATTCCTATATAATATTCTAATTTCATATGTTGGTTACAATTTTTTGCTAGTTTAGTGTAATTTAATTAAATACCACGAAGATACCCACAGTTATCAGTATTGTGTGCTGATATGTAGGTAATTGCGAATTCTTTTCAAATCCTGGCAGAAGGAAAATACACTCTACACAAAAATAAACAAAGCTCGTAGTTTAGACTTCTAAATTCATTGGTTTTGATTTCACTTTTAGGTTAAGTACTTCAAAACAACATTCTTCACAGACTTTACAAAATTTTGTTCCCACGACTCCGTCACGGAGATTATACGATCTGTGGATTGTTCACCTCACGTAACGCAATCGAACTATGGAGGACACATTAGTAAGCTTCACAGTCAACAGTCATGCGAGCGAAAATTATAATTAGAAACCAATTTTAATTATTTTTCTGCTCTTTTATGATGTAAATAGATTTTCTACGTAGTAGTTCATGAATATGAGTAATTGGTGTAGCAAATAGAATTTTCATGCTACAGGAAACGGATGTGGGGGGAGAAATATGTGTTTCAGAGGGGATATTTACACTAACAGTTAGTTGTAATGGGATGGTNGATATTTATACTAACAGTTAGTTGTAATGGGATGGTTGATGGGCATTTATCAAAAAACCTTTCGAGAAACGAGAGTAAATATCGTACACGAAGAGTGAAGGAACGGAATTGTTGAGAATAGCTTTCGTTTGTTGAGAATGGTTTTGGTTTTACGAATGTGCAGTGGATCTAAATTATATCTATGTCGGAATCCATTTAGAATTCCTATGTCATTACTAAATCACTGAACACAAGTGTACAACCTTTTTCAACTGCATTAAACAAGTTATAGTGTATACGATGCGTCATTTATGAAAATGAGGTCAATTAAGTAAATACATTTCGAAAGGGTAAATAGAATAACAACTTATTTCTTTCATTACGCGATTAAAAAATATTATACTCGTACAATATAGTATTTTTTCTAAAACTCAGGAAAACGTTTGCTTAAACTATATTTAATAACATTTTACTTCCATCCATGATGTAGAAGAAAATATTCATGAGCGATATGATTTAACTTTCAAAAATTTATGAAAAATATACCATGATGATCAAGGTTATGAAAATGAGATAACAGGAGATGAGTAGAGGAGTAGTGAGTTTATCAGATATTAATGAAATGGAAGTCTATTAGTAGTAAACACAGAAGAAATTGAGTTTTCCCAGAAGAACGTCGATGCGGTAGAAGATAAAGAAGTCCTCGAATAACAAGTTTTTGTAGAACACTTCTACCTTCAAGTTCCTACACGCTATGAAAACATGCTTCTAGATTCCCATACAATTTAGCATCTGTACCATAAAAGGAAACAAGTTTTACGAACAAAAAATCACGCTGAAAATCATTAATTCAATACGCAACTGGATAACAAATATTAATAATTGTTAAAATTGTGCATCCCCACGTGCGGGGCAATTGTGTACTTTACAGTTACAAAATTGCTAAGATTTGGTACATACAGGAATATTAGTTTGATACATAATAAAAAATAACAATTACCATTCCAAAATATTTATTCGTATTGCGATCGAAGATTAATCAAAAGCATTTTTTTTTAAATATTAGCGTAAAATGAATATAAAAATGTCACCAACATGTCAAGACACTCTATTTGTCTTGAATAAAAAATATAGAAATAAAACACTTAAAACTGATGTAAATGGACATTCTTTTTGGTGAAGTATATAAAATAACATTACAAGATCGAAGTTTTAATACGAACCTTTCAATAGATTTATTAATATATCATATCATTTAGTAGTATTTTAGTGAATAATTCGGAAAGATACCTAAATGTCACGGTCATGTTTGTTAAACGGGGTTGAAGCACTTGGCAAAAACATTTTTGTTCAAAAGGGAATCGTTATTAAATGTAGAGACGACAACGTAAGACTGAATGAATCTAAACTATGATGATTTGATTGTTTTGCCGTAAATTTGCAACATCAAGAATACTCTCAAGAATACTTCAAAAGTTACAAATGATTAATCACTTATCAATCCAGCAGAGTAAACAATACACCTTGAACATTATTTTAAACACATGATGGATAGAAATTGAATTAACAATCATAAATGAATACGACGAAGTTGATAAACCAGGAAAAATGTTGATTAATGTTTACTCTTCTAATAATCTACTTGTAAAACTACTTAAAACAATTTTCAAAGCACTCCATTTTCAATTCATATCACGAGGTTTGTACGTCTAAAATGTCTGGGACCAAGTGAAGGTATTTACAGAAACATACGTTATCTCCGACGAGGGATGTGAAATTCTGAAATATTCTCAAACTTTCGTAATATTAATTAACGTCGTTGAAAACCAGCGATTACAAAGGCATTCTTCGCAATGAAGAGAGAGGCAATTAACGAAATAACTAGGTCAAAACTCTGCACTGTTTTTCAAGGGTCTCAAAAAAATTAGAACTCCCTTTAAAGTGCTGACGCAGTTTATGGAATTGTATTGCTGCAAATTCATAATTGAAATAAAGCTATTTATTGTTGTATAATGTGTTGTTGAACCCGTACATAATGGAAATAGTCTTTATTTTCGTGCCAAGTGTAATGCAAATGATGGACTAAAAAAATGTAGAAGAAACTGAATACTCAATTCCATTTCCTATGAGTCACCCTATAGAACAAAAAGGCAGCAAACGAATAGTACAGGGTGTCCTCAGAATTTAATTAGTCATGCAATTATAATCTGATTAAGATCTATCAAATTTGTAAGCTATGTAATACGTCGTAAGACTGTCACTCTTAGACAGGTGGCGAAGGAAAATATTTACTTGAAGAGACTTTTTCATATTTCATGGAACATTTAAGAGAGGAAAGAATCTCCTTTCATTAAGTCTATAGAAAATAAACATAAAATGGTCGAAGGAAACATGAGCCTGGTTACACAAATTTGGAGGACATGTAGATGAAGGGACAAGCAAAAATCATAGCTGATTGATCACGAAAACATGAAGTACCTGCTTTGAGGTAATTGTGGAGTCAAACTTCGGTTTTTGATTTAATAGGAAAGTCTACTACAATTGACGACCATTACATTTCAAATTAAATAAATAATCTGAGAGATACGAACATAAACGGACGAACAGAATATATTTTGTGATTCCAAGCTCACGACGATTTAATTTACGCATAGACACAGAAAAATTATCTCGTTTTTACAATACAATGTCATAATAAGTTATGTTTGTGCAGTTTCTGCTTTTTTGTAAACATATTTTGTAGTTATATTAATGTTTAATATCATGTTCTGTTATTATGTTTTTTGCTATAATGTGCATCACCTGACGACTTGAACATAAAGCCGAAACGTCGTGAGCTTTGAATCACAAAATATATTCTGTTCGTCCGTTAAAGATCATGATTATTTATTTTCGGCTTTGATTATTTACTTAATATGCATATGTAAAGAATTCCATGGTAAATACAGGTCAAGAATTATAAGTATATTTATATACACAAACCATCCTTCAAACTGGCATCAATAGAACATTTGAATATTCATTCTTATACTCTGTTCAAAGTTTAAAATAGTATATCATATTGAAATATGACAGAGACGACATAAAATATATTTTGCTTCTTATTTAATATGCCTAAGGAATATAATTGTATAACATCAATAAGGGAATATAATTGAATTGAATATACTGTCACTATAAAAAGCTGTTACATTCGTATGCAAAGTACCGTTAGATTTTATTTCTAAAATATAACTATT
Organism: Laupala kohalensis; assembly: GCA_002313205.1. NCBI lineage: Eukaryota > Metazoa > Arthropoda > Insecta > Orthoptera > Trigonidiidae > Laupala > Laupala kohalensis. Next base: position 796,846 of record NNCF01126033.1, on the reverse strand, counting down.
TGTACATATCTTTTTTCTCTCTTGTGATTCTAAGCCGATTGCAAAAAAAGTTTTGTTTCAAATATTATTTCCAAGACTTGGGAGGGGTCTTAGGTATATATTATACTTGTGTAATAATTTGATTAAAAATACAAGTAGAATTCGATTTTGTGGTAACTTCTTATATTTACTCCAACTGTCGTTACTGACCGCACTGGATTCGCTGAAGGAGATAGTTCATAACCGGCCTCCTAATTGTCGCAACTCGCTCTATAACCATCGATAAAATCCACAGAAAAAATGTGATTGTATTTTCAAAAACATTAATATCATAACAAAATAATATCTTCCTTAGGGCTTGACGTGTTCCAAAAAAATGGATGTTTTAATTTCAATTGCCTAAACGTGGAATCAGGAGGAAAATTTTGAAAATTTGAACGAACTGACCAACATTCTATACTCGTCATCGAACATTTTTTTTTGTTTAATTTTTGTATCTCAAGTATACTTGTTTCCTTTTCATGACGATAGAATTAATACATTTTAACCCTTACAAATTTTCTCCATATCTTCTCAAAAACAGAAATATCAGAATTAAACAAACAGCACATAACTTTAAAAAAATAAATTTACTTAAACTTTTTTATATTACTGGGGAGTTTTTGGACAAAATATACTCTAAAATTTGGGGAAAATTTTCGTCATCGGCAAATGTAAAATCCTTTAATATTACTTCTCAAACACTTGTCAACACCTGCATACATGGATTGTTTGATTTTATTTTAAATAGATTAGAAATTTGATTATAATTTGAATTGAATTTTAATAGGCGCTTGGAAACGACGACTATTATTATTTACCGCAATACAATGATTTATAGTAAACCCCAACAATACCGGTATCTCGCTTATACTCCTAAACAACAATAATTCCGAGGTTGCTCTACAATCCACCATTTCTGCTGTTCCATCCCAGAAATGTCTGTAATGGCGCGAGACTCCCTTTGACCTTTCGAGGGATCATTACGAAGTCGCAACATCGAGTGGTGTCAGCATTTGGTCTCACATAATATCAAGAGTTGCGGATGTTCTCTTCCACGAACAGTTCTGTTACGGTTTTCATTAATTATTAATAAAAATGATCCAATAATTCTTTTATTTTTTGTTCTTTATTGTTGCATGTTTATCGTAATATTTTTCAAAAAGTGTAACTTTTATTAACTTCTTTTTTTTTTCATTTGTTTCAACCTAGTGTCTCGACCATGTGGCCATTACCTAGATTCCCATTTTTCAAGTTGCCTATATTTCTTGTTATATTTCCTCTTCATTGTCTTTCGTTTCCGTACATCCGATGATGTGTCCGTGTCTCGTTTTCATTGTTGTCTCCTTTGTTCGTTTCCCTTGTTTTTTGGTAGTTCCTATGTTTATTGCCATGTAATGAGTGTTTCTGCTTAGCCGTCCATACAACAAGGTATTGACGCTTCTCATCGCAAAGAGGCGAGAAACTCCTCTTCCATCTAGCTGTTATATTCTTTCTTTATACTCATAATAGTTTATGCATATACTTCGAAACTCTTATATAGTCCTTCCTCTTTAATGTACTCTGTTCAGTCTTTATTGGTGAATACACCATGACGTTTTAGTTCGTTGATCCATCCTGCTCGTGCAGCACCAACCATTTCACAATTATGAAGTGGATGATCCACTGTATCCTCTTCTTTGCCACATTTACATTATTTTGTTTCGGCTACTTTTCTTTTATGCCAATATGTCTGGAAATCGCCAAGTCCTGTTAGCACTTGGTATACCGGTGGTGTTGGCAGAAACCAACGTCTGTTCTCATTAGTATATTTTACATCTCGTATATATCTATATGTAGTTCTACCTACTGTAATATTTTCCCAACTAATATTCCAGCAGTGAACTAGATGTCTAATTATCTTCCCTTTCCATCCACGCATAGTTTTATCTACCTCTTCATCTCCTATTCGTATTTTCTCCCCTTGACATACTCTTTTTCGCAAATATTGTCTACCTACTACAAGGTCTATCGGCAATAATCCCAACAAAACAAGCATTGCCTTCGTTGAAGTCCTGTGGTACATACCATTCCAATTTATCAATTCCATTCTCTGCAGACTACTCATTCTCCGTTTTGTGTGTCGTAACTTACTTCTTTCGTACCATTCATTCGCGCCACAGGTTAAATGTGGCTTAATTACTCCCTTGTAAACTAAAGTTCACTGTTTAGGTCCTATTGTATATTTGTTTATACCTACTCTTTGTAGCCGATATATTATTTTCTTCAACTTCTGTCCTACATATTTCATATGTGGTGTAACTGTTAGTAGTTCATTCAATATAACACCCAAATATTTTAGTGAGGATTTTAGGTTTAATCGCCATGTTGGAAACTTTATAATTGGGTCTCGTCTACTTCTTACTAAATACAATACCTTCTGTTTTTGTTTTAGATATTATCAGTTTATTTTCCACACACCTTTGTTCAAATATAGCTAATACTCATTTATTAACTTTTATGTATAAATAAAATGTTGCCAATTTTACATATTTTTTTCCTTTCTTTTATGAACATTATTCTTTAGAGATCTGCTACAGTTTACGCCACAGAAACTGAGAAAGAATTTTTCTTGGAATACATTTCTCGGAAGAAATAAAAACATTTTTATTTCTTTTTGATCGTGGACTGTGTTACCCCGTACACAACCCAGTCATTTCGTGATTCTTAAATTATTTCTTCTCCTCTATGTGTCTTCTTCCTTTCTTTTTTTCTTTCCTTTGTTACTGTATTTTTTTTTACCAATAGAGCAGTCCTCCTTTGCCGTTCACCTCGTTTCAATACCTGTCCTCCTGTCATGTTGAGGCAAAACAATTATCAGCTCTCTTAATTTAATCTGAAATCACAATTTTTCTTCATTTAACCACTATATTCATCTTTGACTTACTAATCCCAATAAATATTATTATATTCATTAGTTTTCTCTAAAACAAGGAGACAACGAGTTAACATAAAATTTCCAAATGTAACTTGTTCAAACTATATAAACAAATATTCAACATAACTCCATTAGCTATACAGAAACACGTTCTATTTCGAAACCTTTTTCCATAATATTTACATTTAATAGCCTTCGGTTACTTTCATGAAGAGTGCAATGCCCATATCCTCAATTTGTTCTATAACTTTTGACGCAAAGAGCTTAATCCAGTCCGATTGTGTATATTAAATCGAACACCATCCACCTGTAATAACTTCAATTTTTGCTTTAGAAGTAAAAATTATAGAGACCGTATCTTTGGTCCTATCTTCCGTCTCATATTTTACAACCGTAATTCTTACAAGTTTTCGAAGTTCTTGTATCAAATAGCATGAGTCATTACATTTTCTTTAACTCATCCACTACACCGTACAAACTCGAATTCTTAATTTTACTCTTGACTACAACGTTAACTCAAAATACAAACAATCATTACATTTTTTACTTAAATCTTATATGATGAAACAGCTAGAACCTCACTCTGTAGCCTCATTTTAGTGTGTTTAATAAACTCTTAACTATAAGTTTAGTTTCGGCGTAAATTCCTCGCCTCGCAGATGTGATTTACATTGATAGGCAAATGTCCCCTATGTTTTTCGTTCCTCTTCTCCCGGACGGAAGCAACGCACACAAATGAAGCATCGTACGTTAGAAAGTTCAAAAAAGTGTTGATGATTTCCTATTATTTCATTTTTCACCTCTTTCTTTCCGACATAGCAGAACTCAAAACTTTCATCAAGGAAAGACGCAATTTGACTCATTTATTTAAAAACGGTGTTACTAACGTACCAAGAGTTTAAAATTTGAGAACGCTGAGGCGTCTGACCAAGTTAGTATAAACAATATTCCATGCGAATTGTACGTGTTACGCGAAGTCATTATCATATACTATTCATAACTGTTGTGATGTCCAGTTTACATTGTATAATGTTAAATATGAAGCCGAATGAAACGTGTCTTCAACTAGAAGATATGGGAGGAAGTAATATCTGCCATATTATTCCGCTAAAAAATAGTCCTGCCACATAAAAGTAAACATTCGTATTTTCGTATGCAATATTAGTTAGATTCAATTTTACGTGCGATTTAATCGCACCGGTTGACCCAGCATAACAATATTTCAATAATATTTTTATCTATATTCATATTCACGAATACGCACTTTTCCAAGCAGAGAAGTGGCGCTGTGGAAGCGTACTGAGTTCACATCCCTGCGCTTCGTGGATCGAAACTACTATCTGCTCTGCTCCGGACTATTCTGATCGACGTATTCAATAACAGACAAAAATGTCGGGATGGAGGAGCTCAAAACTCAATTTAAACATTCAATTCACGCGAGCAAAATTAATTATTAATCTCAAAAGTGTATCATCAAAATAAAATGGGAAGAAAGAGATTTGCATTGACCTAGCATCCTAGGAGAACCGTTGCCTCCACAATGCCCATAATCATCTGTACATCACGTGTTTGCGAGCAGTGAATCTGAGCGTGTAGCGAATGAATCCCTCGTCGTCTAATTCCGCCAAGAGAGATGGAAGCGATAATGCTATTACGACGCAGACTCACGGCAATCTGCGCTCAATACGTGAAGCATGCTTAATTAAACGTACGGACACTGACATCAAGACATCAGCGTACTTCTAGCATAACATTTTACAACAAACGTTTTATTTGTAGTTATCTCGTACAATATCTACTTATTGTTATATTTCTAACTTGTTCAAAACTGTTTTACCGTATTATTTGTCTAAAGTGGCGCACTGAAATTTGTAGTTCTCGAAATACGATCTTAGTTCTAGAGCATATCTTATTTCTAAAAAGTAGAGTTTTGTGAATATTCCTTTATCTTTCGTCTCACTGAATCAATTACCATGAATGAGATATTCTTTCTTCCTTCAGACGATTCATAGTTATACATTTTTCAAGTATGCTATAGGTTAAAAATTTGTGTATACATATATTGGCAAAGCATCACATATTATTGATTCCGAAGTGGTTTTGTAAATTATTTTCTCCTCCAAAAGTATGCCAAGTATACCTATTCATTTTTTTATTTTTAGATTTTGCATTATTTGGTCCATAATGTAAAAAAACACGCAAAAAACAAATAAGAGAATGTTCACTAAAAATTAACAATTAACCAAAACCAAGTCCAATAGTATACCTAACATTACTAATATATGTAAAACATCCATATTAATTAAAACATTTAATATTTTATAATATTTTAATTAGCATGAAGATGGCATACGAAAAAGCTCTATGATACTAATTCTTAAATAAATATATTTCATCGACTTTCTTTAAAATTTACAGTTTAGTTTTAATTAACATTATTTTCCAATATTTGAACGAGAAGCAAGAAACCACAATATTTCATCGATTTGGTTGGGTTTCCCTCGCTTTAATTAAATCACACGGAAAATTGAGAATGAAGTCAAGTCCACCAGAATGTAATAATACATGGAACGTTAACCACAAAGTTGAGATTTTACGGAAATTTAATGAAATTGAACCGATTCAAAATCAGTCACAGAGAATCCCATTCAATGCATTTCTGCGAACTCAATTTCCTCTGCCTGTGCGTATCGACAAACATTTGTTTGCTTAGCTCAGTTACATTCTCGAAAAATGCAAACGATATGAAACACAGTTGCTTCTTTAATTGGATTCAAATTACTGAACACAACACAACCCCGAAATAAAAAACTTTCAGTTTGCTTATCGCAAATGTTTGGTTTCATGTATCAAAAAATATATTTGCAGGTTTTGACAATTATTTACTTATTTCTTTTTTTATTTTGGACGAACAGATAAGTCGACGAGGCTCCCAAATAAATTATTATAAAAAAAGAGAAAAAGTACACTGGGCTATGGAAGTCGTATAAAGTAAGATAAAACATATTTTTTTAAATTGCGAAATCTATTATGTTCAATGGACTTTATAATTTCCAAGTGGAAGTCGAGTAATTATTCCACATTTCTTCGTAGACAATTCGTAATTAAGTTCGTGGACAAAATGTAGTCAAGTAAAAACGACAAAATGAAAAATAAACGAAATGGGCATCCTACAATCATACGGAAATCTCTTCAATCGCGATGAACCACACCGCCAGATAACAGATTAAATATGTTATGTTGAATGAAAATGAGCGAATCCCGGTCTTTTTTTAACATAACATAATTAATGATTCTAAAATTGTCTGCCATTTTATTTCGCACTTGAAAATATAAAATGTACATTAAATACTCGATTATTATAAATTTTAATCAGTACTTTTTTATCAGTTCTAATGAACAATATTATCTGAGAGAAACCAATTCTAGGACAAACAACAATTTCATTACAACTGAGATTATTAAAATTTGATTAATAAGCGAATTTCGACCAATTAAACACTTCTCAACACAGGTGAATGAGGATTGAGTTCAGCATACACTTCAATAGCATACCACAGTACCACCGACCTTTGGCGGAAACCACAAAACCCAGCATGTGAGTTATTATTGGAAATACTGAGCAACAAAGCGCATATCCAATAAAGAGGATTTTCCCCTTGTATTGTCACATCGGTTGATTTTCCCCTTGTAATGTCACATCGGTTTCATGTGTTATGGAGAACAATAAATACTTCATACCAAAGGCGGATTTCGGCAGAGGCAATCAAGGTAATTGCCTAGGGGTGCAAGATTTTTAGGGGCGTCAAAAGAAAGTAACGGAAAAATTATTACATTTGGAATAAATAGTTTGTTTTCCGAAGTGTTGCTTTTATTAACGTAATGTTATCTAAAAAAAAAATTCAATTTTTTTTGGTTCAGCAAAGATTCCCTACGAATTTCAAATTAAATTATAAATGTTTTTAGGCAGGTTTATTTTAGATAGTTATATCATTTAAACTACTTTGTACTTTATAATAATAAATAAGAATAATTAATGAAAAAATATAATTATTACTTTGTTTATATATTGTGTAAATAATATATAAATATTTAAAATTTATGTAAATAAAATCTGATCTCAAAGAGCCCTGTATTTACTACTTCCTAGGGGCGTCAAACTTTTAAATCCGCATCTGTTTCATATATTATTGGTTAGTTCTGAAATATGATTTACATGGTCATCGAGATCTATCTCATGAATCAATAATTTTCTTCTTAGATTGCACGTGTAACGAAAACGTTTTCTCACATAAAAACAATTTTTTAGAGACGGAATATACTGTTCATCTTGTCTTACCATGCTCCACAGGTTTCTTTGCTCGTCTCTAGAATTGTTTTTTACGAATATCAATATTTTAAAAATTGGACAACATTTACTTTTAGTGTAGATGTACAAAATGGCGTACTCTTAGTGCAGATTTTAAAAAATTAATACGATAAATGAGAACGTGTGTGTGGTCAAATAAATGGAAGTGTGGGGTAAAAATCATGACAGAAATTGAAACATTTTGAAAATAATATTTCTTGATAACTTACAATAGATTTAATAGCAAAAATAATTAATTTATATCACAGTGTGAGAAACATTCGATTATCGTATCAAGAAAAAAAAAGAAGGTTTCACTTATAAATATTGTGTTATGTAAGTTTTAAGGTTCTAAAATTCTTAATGATTAAAGTTTACTCTGTCAAAATAAAAGTATTAATTAAGTAATTTTAAATAGATTTTTGATTACACGACATGTTAAGAGCATTTCTTAGTAGTTAGGAGTATTTCCCCATTCGATGAAATCTGTAGAAACTATAATCAACATATGCATCACAACATTACGTTATCATTTCCATCTAGCATGCCATTTCCTGTCGCGTGAATTGCATTTGTGCTGGTAAATGTGAAGATAACTAAATTCCACTCTCATTGAACACTGCGATGGTCACAGTTGTTTTAATTAAGAGTAGCAGTTTTATTAATATCCATTTGGCATTTAATTCATCACTGTGTTCATTTAGTGCACTTGTCCTGTAACTGTGGACACTTGTAACGCAATTTGGATACAGAATGAGACAACTCGTTTATCTCCCTCATAAATGAAAAATATCAATTTGATTATGATCATGCACCAATAATTAGTACTATTTTAGAACTGTGAAACATGCTAATAAGTACGAGGAGTGTAAGTAAATAAATAAACTCAATTGCCCCAAGCAATATATTTACGTCTGAACTAACCACTCTAATTTAATTAATAATTAGCATGAAACTGATTATATTGGAAGAGGTTATATTATTAAATACTTTTCTTAATGTTAAGATGAAGGAGTATAATTTAAAAAACCAGCATTGGATCCTTTACTACTTTTATCACCATCATTCAATGCTTAAAGCAAAATTCTTTTGAAAATTTTTTACAGGATGAGTTTATTCTGAATAGTAATAATATAAAACAAGAGACCTGAGTTTTTCACAGACAATTTAGTATCGAATAAATATTAAGATAAATTCACTGCTTGTCACAAATTAGAACACAAATTCTATAAGAACCACTTAAGATGTAGAACTGTATCGACATTTAATCTCTAATATGAGAAATGAGAATGCTGGTGAATGGCTGACATGCAGTGAATTTACCTTAATCATTATTTGATAAAAACTGTCTGCTAAAAACTCAGCTCGCTTATTTGTACCATTACTATTACGACGATTGCACACGTCAAACAATATCAATAATTATTTCATCGTCTCAAAATTGTGCTCAATACAACAATGATTTGTACTCAAATTAATTGGTTTTGAAAAGCTCTCTTAATATATTTACTGGGATCCTTTAAAAATTATTTACTTCACAAATATCAAGGTGATGGAAATTAAACACGCAAAGGCTTTGAGTGTGACAGTTGAATTCAAAACAACTATTCTTTAGTTTCTGGGGATATTCTCCGCAGTGTTTTGAGCCAATGACAGAGGCAAATAAAGAATGAAAAAAGATTTGCGAACATTTTAAGTTTTGTAAACATCCAAGAAAACGTAATGAGGCCTGTTATGCACATATGAAAATATATTTTGTCTTCAGGATCAGCCTTATTTCACAAAAAAACTAGAAAAAAATACAAAGTTGATATTTCGTAAGAAAAAAGAATTGTAAGTTGTGTGTCATTGTATAATTCTCATGTAAAAAAATTATACAATGTCGAAGTATACTAACTTTCAAATAATGTATAGCATTTTACGTTAATACTGTGCGAATTATTTAAGTATTAGAGAAGAAAATTAAAAACCTAGGTTAAATGGGAATGCTTAAGACTGAGTTCGAGATGAGAAATTCACCTCTAGTTGAAAGGTTTCTAAATTACCATGTTGTGTTTCGTAGCACTTGAGGAGCTCAATTATACCTCGCAATTATTCCATATAACGTATCGGAGAACAACTTTTTTAGTTTTCAAAAATTGATTTCCATGACGACTCGTACCCAGCAGTTGAATCCCGGGAAGTTATTAAATATCTCAATGAAATAATCTCAACCTTTCCCGCAATTTCCTAACAGAAATCGGACAATAAATACTTCAATTGTCAATTGTCAATTGTCAATTGTCAATTGTCAATTGTCTTATAATTAATGTGATACATAACAATTAATTTTCACACTTCCAGCATCCATGAAGGTTGTCGATTTATTTACGAGTGGGGTGGAAACAAGTTTATAAAAATAATTGAATAATTCAGTTATGAAATTTTCCTCAAATATCTGCTAAGTTGATGAAAATATCAAAATGCTATTTCCTTCAGTTAAATTGTAACATCAGGTTATAATTTGATGTATTCAAATGGTTTGCATCTTTATCAACTACAGAGAAGAGCTCCAATATCACAGAAAATTGCTAGGTACTGGCATTAAAAAAAAATTATATTATAATTCATAGTCAACTCAATCAAATGCGCAGGAGAATATTTATGATTTTCATCTCAAATAGCGTTAAAAGAACGAATTAGAAACGAATTAAAAACACTTCTAAGGTTCGATTCCAAATCTTCCAGTTTCAGCGCAGAGAAATGAATCCTACAATTTCTATACGAAGCCAAATGTCCGCCAGAGAGAAAATAAAAGCATAACTATCGTAGTAAGAGAGAAATTAAAATCTTAATTAGCATAATAATTGTTCATAGAACATCAACTCTTATTAATAATTTTGTGATATAGTGACATTTGGACGAATTTGTTTTTAGTAACAAATAAAATATTACAACATTATGCCCCATTGATCATATAAGAATAACATTATTTTCATAGACGTTGTTTCATATAGTAATTTTTATGATTCATAAATTATTTATAACATTTCTTGCCATGCGCTCAGCACTGTACTCAAATTACAAGAGTACAGCTGAGAATGAGTTTCGCCTAATTACAACTTAATTAAAACATTTTGGTACTCTTGCGTCTCTCCACATTTTAATTTAGCTCTCTTTAAAACTCCAGAAAACGAAACAACCATTCCATCCACAAAAAGCTTCAATGAAACCAAGCGACCTTGTGAGAGCTCGGTGCTAATTCAAAGGCAGCTGATGTAAGTGGAAAATTAGATTTCCATTAAAGCTACTCCAGCTGTGGAGAACTGAACGACACAAAAGTGCGCTCTTCTTATTGGTGGGCTAAAGGCGTCCCTGTCTCACTTGTTTTATTTTGTAAAAGAAATGATCGACGCATTCTAAGATCACAAGGGTTCGCAATATCCGGCCGGGGATTTGAAAGGGGCAGGAGGGGGGGGGAGACGATTTCAGCGGTGAGAAACGGGACTCAAATCAGAATTGAACAACATTTTCCATCGGAAATAAGTGTATTGACGACTTCGAACGTTTAGTATTCTTATATTTAGAAAAGTCTTCTAGACACATCAATTCGTCTTGGGCTGACGAAGGCGCAAACCGAAAAATTTTGATTTCAAATTTTGAAATATTTCTAAATAAATACATATAAAAAACTAACAGGCATACTTACTTAAGTTATCATAATACGTATGTGATAACAGAGAAAATGCAGAAAACATAGAAAATAATATCAATGATTACAATAAAATACACATAATAATAATAAGGAAGTAAACCACAAATGATGTGCTTAGAGAGAGAAGATTAGAATATCTTTAGAAGATAGATGAGCATTACAACAATTTAAATATATAATCCAAGACTTATGTATTTAAGCCGAAACTTTGTGAGCTATTTATCACAAAATATATACTGTTGGTCCACAAAAGGTCGTAAATCTTGCATTATTTATTTAATACGGTAATATATAAACATTAGTTTTTATAGAATTTTAACCTTTTAGTAAAGTAATAATGGTAAATAAGTATGGTTCATGGCTATTACAAACACCATGATAGTTCCTCTCCAAGTTTAAGTTATTTTTATCACTTTTTACTGGATTCGTAAGTGCATCTTTTAAATGTTTGATACAGTACCTGTTCTACACTGATACAAAGATGAAAGAAAAGAAAACAGAATACCAATCATCATATCACAAAAAAAGAAAACAATTTCTAAATATTATATTTTCTAATTACAGAAACAAAGGATGAAAGGAAAGAAGACAGGAAAGATGAAAAGGGAATGCAAATTTTAAACCCTCCCGAGAACTTGTGAGAGGAGCCCCGATCTACTCATAAAATTCAATAGTTTATTAACATTAACCGTTTCGTTTCCGAGAATTGTTGGTAAATCTGCATCCAGACCAATTTGTCTCCGTATACTTGAGTATCTTCTGCAATCAGTCAGTAGGTGACGCACTGTCAGAGAACAGCTACACTCCTCACAAACGGGTTCATCATCAAGTAGTAAGAGATACCTATGAGTGAGAGGACAATGTCCTATGCGCAGGCGGGTCAGCAAGACCTCGTCGCGCCGGGCTGGCCTACAGGAACTGCTCCATGACTTAACAGAAGATTTGATAAGTCGGAGCTTATTCCTTTCAACAGCTAACCACTCATTGCTCCATTCACTCAGAATCCTTATCTTGACAGAATTTAGGAGATCTCGTTTTGGAATCGTGGAGAAATCCACGCGATTCCTGAGGCGGAATCTCTGCTTTATCATTTCCTCTGATACCCACGTGTCCGGGAACCCAGCAAAACATTACGTTGTTTCCATCACTTTGCAGTGAGAAAAGTACATCCTGGATGTTCTGGATCAGCTTATCAGATGGATACATGTTCTGGATTGCTTGGAGGGCACTCAGCGAATCAGAACAAATCAGGAAATGTGATCCGCCGGAGCACTTCGTAGTTCGCAATGCTCTTAATATGGCGTAGCACTCAGCAGTGTAAACACTGCACAATTCGCTTAGAAGGTAGCCATAGGTCTCACGGGGAAATACCACGGAGCAGCCGACACCATCAGCCTGCTTCGACCCGTCGGGAAACACAGGGATACGGACCCGTTGTTTGTAGAGGATTAGCTGAAAGTATACCCTCAACATCGGAGCTGGAGTGTTCTTCTTGTCATGATGCAGAAGATCGAAAATAATCTTGCATATATTGTTGAACGTTACATTCCAACTCTCATTCGAAATCATGGGAGTTCGAGCCGAGTTGGAAAGTGTGACGGAGGCGACGCTTCGCGACGGAAGGAAAATATTATGTGTACCGTCGACAGAGTACTTGAGCTGCGTTAGCAAATCTGAACATCGATGGGGAGGATGCAACTCAGTTGAGATCTAGGTCAACGAGGATTTTGCGTTCTAGGCCGTTTGAGAGTTTACGTTCGTACGATAAAGGGATAAGACGGCACGGGGGAGGAAGTGTGTTTTATAGTCCTTCGAAGAAAATAATAGTGACCGCTCAAGAAATATTGTGAAACTCATAATAATACTAATACTGATAACAATAATAATTATTATTATGTTGTTGTTGACTTTCTTTTCTCGGCATATGCTGATTGAAAAAATGACACGGGCCTTGTGGCCAAGTGTCCATAATAATAATAATGAATTTATTTTAAATTTTTTTATTAAAAACTGCGTATTACCACGTGAGCGTCGATATAGTAATTTACTCTCCGGAAGCAAACAAGGTACAATCCCATCAATTTCTCTCAAGGACCTTTGTGCAGAGGGGGATTTATCGACTCTGCTCACCATGGCAAAATTATGGCACACTCTCCCTAAAATTAGAATAAAAATTGTTAACTACTAGTTATAATGTCTACACAAAATTAACATACTAGTATTCAATATAATATTAATACTTTTATTACGTTAAGTGATAATTTTGATCCAAAATGATTTCTTTCTACCAATACTAATTTGGTCAAATCACTATCAATAGTTATCAACATTTTTCTTAAATTAAAAAGCAAAAGTAAAATAATTTAATAAGATACCTCTGATTTACTGGTCTCGGATATAGGCGATCGCAGATCTTCTAAAACAATATTTACGCGTTCAATATACCATCACAGTATTTCTGTAAATCTATATTATACATGAGTAGACCAAGAATTTCTTCCTTCAAGTTTCTTAACATTTAACTTTCAACTCTTACAACGGAGGAAGCGCGTATGAAAATAATAAGACGTGCTGCAAATGAATTGGTTGCTACATTCAAAGTAAGGAATAACACATAACGGAAAATATGGCGCTTTACAAGGAAACGAAATATTACATCGATATAATGTCCAGAGACACCCACATCCAATCACATCAAATATCCAAATCCTCTCGAAAACAGATAGTGTCACTTCGATCCTCTGCCCAACATCCGAAGACGTTGGTTGCGAACCGAGAAAAGCATTCGAGCTGCGTCATTGGACACGAATCCCGATACTACTCGAGAGGACAATTACTGTCAGTTCCTTCACATCAATTTCTTGGAGGAAAGTAGGACACATATCTAGGATTTTCGTCTAAATGACATCGGAGTAATCGAATGTTTGAAAGGACGAAGGAGATCCGTGTTTCTCACATCCTCAAATTTTATATCTTCTAACACAAGTACCGGAACCCTTACAACTATTTGCAACCGTCATTACTTACTGTTTACGATGACACATAAAACGACGAGCCATTTTAAACTCCGGAAACAAGGGTGAAACAATACCTCTAATTTTATCAGAGTACGCAAAGGAAAACCGGAGAAAAGCCCGGATGGAGCTAGTTAAGTGAGTGAACTTTTAAATTTTAACTGTTAAACGAATGGGTTTTTGTGTTCAAAATAAATGCCGTCAAGAAACTAAAAAAAAAAAAAAATTAAAAAATGTATGAAACTAAAATACTTTTAAGTTGATGGTCATAATGAACGTGTTTTGGAAAAATAGTGGTTACCCGGCGCTTTGAATACTCATACACAGTATTACTTACATTAAACTTAAATTCAAGTAACAAACAGAAAAAAAAATTATCCTTAATTTTCAACGCATATCTCATTTTATTTTCTAATAATTAAACACTTGGGTACATAAAGAAGGAATTAATTCAAAACAGTTAAGCAGTGCTGAAAATATAATCATAGTGAGCTAATCATTTATATAAACCCCTAGTATTAATGGTATTTACTACATATTGTATATTGCGTGAATTCATTTATATGTTATAAATGCCCCAACTTTCTCATGAAGAATATTTTATTACCCCCTGAATAAAAGGTAAAGACTTTGCTGAGTTCATGAGATATTCTAGACATTTGTCTAAGTGTTCTTCTGCAATCTTATTCAGACGCAATACGTCTCCCAAGTGTCCTAGCATTGGGACACTGTCACGAAGTCGTTTAAGACACCAGATCTAACGAGGCTGGTGCTCATGATCTTGATCTGACCAGGATCAACCTCTCCCAACGTAGCAGTCTCATGCATCAATGATAAGGTCAGGGCGATACAAACAGGGCTTTGTAACAGAATCTCAGACGACGGCCTTTGACAAGGGTTCAGCTCCAGAAAAGCCTGTGAAATCTGTGAGTCAAACTCCGTGCCTTCCTCCACGATCCAAATGGAACATTCCTGACACCTAGCGGCGAACGACAATACTGGTCGTAACGGAAGACGAAGGTTCCTCCAACAGCCGCATAATGCGCTAGTGTCTGCACAGATGGCGTTATTGGCTTGCGAGACTAGAGAGGTGAATTTGAAATATGTAACCATGAATGGATGTAGTATAATTCGTTGGGTGTCTGTACTTCGCGGGGACAGTAAAATATGCGGTACCGACATACATAAATATATGCATTACAAATAAGAAGTTCAAATATGTATGCGGAAACACTAAGCAAAAGATGAATTCCGTTTGTCAGATTATAAACTTCTTGGTCTTTTTATAGACAAATAACAATATTTTGATTTTTCAGACAAGTTTTTCACAAGTTTTAATACAGTAAACAAGTTAAGTAGACGAGAAAAATGTTCTCTATATCTTATAAAGCACAGTAATTTTTTCCTTTGCTAATTGTTTTCGAAAATAATGGCATTAAAAATGACGTCATGAGTAGTTCGTGTAACAACACATCATTTACCCAAATTTTAACCATTTCTACGCCATGTTAATCAACATGATTTACTCTGCTCGCGATTAAATCAAAATAAACTTTCCTCCAGTGTTTGTATATGACATCGGATATGATGGTCTTGCATTCTTTAGCGAAATAAGAAGCTGACGTAGTGTGTTTTATCCTTATTTCAGTAATTTGCATTTATTAAAGAGGAAACATTATGCTCTCAAAGAAATTGTATTTATAAAATTAATAGAAAATTTATTATGGTTAAGTAATATACAACAAGGGGGAGTGTGCAAATTCGTTTTTCTACTATACTTATTACACTATCATGGTATTTTCTATTCATAAAAAATAATAGAGTTTTAGGAAAGCAGACTAAACCATGGGTACCAAACATGCATTTTAATATTCGCTAATGAACAACAATGAATAATTCATGTTCTCTGATACAAGATCATTAATGCACTTGAGGAGGAAACCTGATACTATACTCTAATGGCAAAATGGAACATCATTTTTAAAATGTTGGAGGAAGGGGTGTAGGTATCACAGAACTCAGGTATGAACAAATAGAACTTAATTTTAAAATAATATAATAAAACCTAGGTCGATAAATAATTATGAATATGGGTCAGAGAATGAGGAGAGTAAAAAAATTTAATCAAATAGTGAAATTATGATTTTGAAAACTTACTAGTTAGACATAAGCATTCATTAGGTTAAAGAATAATGAATTTATTAAATGAGATACATCATTGTAGGGACTCTATACTGCACGTAATTGAAACCACAAATAAATATCTAAAGTTATTTTTCTCAATGACACTGTAAATTACTGAACGTGAAATTAATGCATCTGATTAGAAACTCAGTACGAAAGAGTAAAATAAGAATTACAATATCTGTACGAAAACGTTCAGTGTGAGCTATATGAGGTCCGTGTAGTGATAGTATGTTGTACATGGATAGTAGCGTATGTAATCAGTGGCAGATTTAAGGGGGAAACAAAATTTCCAAATTTTCCGTACCATCATATCCCTTGGAGACTTAAGCTTCGCCCAAAAAAGAAATCCTGGAACCACTACTACATGCGTGGGACTTCTTATGTTATCCCAACACAGAAAATTGTTGCTTTTCCTCACAAACATTCTCATGTACTCACCGCCCTTATCTCGCGCCACTAGGTCGACACCCCGTCGTAGATGGACTCGCAGTTGGAAGAAGGCATGTTGGCGAAGGGATGACTCTCTCTTGCGTGTTACTTCGTCTAACGCCACCTGCACAAAAGAATCATACGTGATGATCATATATGTATGCGGGAAAATAGGCAGCGGGGAGGCTAATAAAGTTTAACATCCCTCTTTCTAACCCTAAATTCCAATGAAGTATAAAACGTACGAAATAGGAGTTCAGCAGCAGTATGGATACAGTTGTTCTTCGTTGACTTCACAGCCTCTACAATTCTGGCGACTACATTTAAGAAAATAAATGTAAAAGATCTTTTTTAACACAAGCTTTTATATAAAAAGTACTGAAAAATGAAATAATAATTTAAGTAAAACTGGAAAAGAAACCAATAAAATATAGTCCCTTACTTGGTCACTCATCATAGGTGCAAGTTTTTGGGAGATAGATACAGGTAGATATCTATTGNAAATACAAAAAACAAACAAAAAAAAAAAAACACTTTTCACCTCCCTAGGGGTAGATTTTCGTAAACTGGTACGATAATTAGCTATTGTCATGCAAATTACAAACCTGTCATATACCTGTAAAACTTCAGAAACTAGGAAGTGGACGAAAATACAATTACAACCTTTGAAACAAAAACGTTGAGAATATCAGGACTTCATAAAAATATCACCAAACAATAAACACAATCAGAAAATATTATCATAGGTTTCCTGAATACATGGAAGCAACAAAAGAGGCATGTTGGTTTTGAACTTTTTAATCGGATAGTTTCTGAGTGAGGCAAATTCAAATTTTCCAGAAAAAAATGCTTTCAAAACTAAAAATCTCAAAAAAAGACTAAAAGAGTTATTTTTTATATCTCCTTTTGAGAAAATTACTTAGGGTAAGTGTTTCTGGCCGAAAATTCAATGCACCTAAAAATAAAATGTTACGAGTGCTTCTTCATCTGTTAATTTATAAGAACCCGCCATAAAGTCTTTAACTGTAAATGAATGCGCTAATTCAGGTTTAACGAAAGATTCTGGGTACGAAAACTATTTACGCCTTTACTTCAAGAGAATATACCTAAATGCAAATATATTCATTATATACCTAAATACAAATAGATTCATTATATATCTGAATGCAAATAGATTCATTATATACCTAAATTCAAATAGATTCATTATAGAATCAATTCAATAAATCATGACTTGCAATTGTCTATATATTTTCTAAAGTTCCTGTTCTATAGTACGTTTCAATAGTTGGTACACAACGTAATGTAGCATAAGTTAAAGGGGCGAAGAAAATATTCTTAAAACTTTCCACTGGAAGCGCATTAGGATTGATAGGTTTGAACTGCTAGCAATACTCCAGATTTGGACACAGCATGTCCTTCGTATACGATTTAATAGAATGTAAAAAGAATAACATTGTCCATATTTATGACTATCTCACGTATAACCATTCTCATAATTTTGAAATAACTAAATTTCTTTAAAGTGTTTATTTTTAAATTTTAAATGTGGTATAGATGGCCAAGATTTTCTTATTTGGTTTCATGAATAACATTTTTTGCATTTTTTTACAGATTTTAAATGACAGTATAACATTAGCACATTTTTCACGAACCACGGCTAAACCACTAACATTTTGGGTCATAAAACTGGTCATGTGTATAAAAAAGTCTCAAGAATGTAATTTGAATAACCCCACACGTGTTTCTCGACTGTTAAGCAATGAGGTTAAACGTAATGCATACTAGGACGTATTCATATACTGACCCAAGATAATTATGATAATTCAGTAGATGAGATTCATGTTTGACGCCTCGAACCGTTTAAAAGTGATGGGAACGATCAATAAATATAATTTCTAACACGCACGTGTGTCAATGCCACCACGCAAGGTGACGACTGCCCTACACCTCCAACAAATTCCAAGCAGAAATCCATACATTCTTACATTCCAGTAAAAAAAAAACATTTTTAATTAAAGAGAACGATTAACTCTCTTTTCTGTAACGAACGTTCACTCTTGCACAAGTGAATATTAGCTTGAGATCCATCTTACGACCGTTTCTCGAAAGTAGAAGTATTGATCGTAACAAATTGTCACGAACAATACTTTTAATTACAAGTAGTTAGTTACAATTGTTTCACAAAGAGTTCGTTAATTAGTAACTATTACTTGTCGGCAACAAGTGGAGTATTTTCACATTTGTCATTAACAAGCGATAGCGTCTGTGCAGTCTTTCTTGTTTGATTCTGCGTTACGGAATAACAAATTTAATATTTTAAGTATATTTATTATTATAATTAAAGGGGGTACTGCTTAGAAATTGAATATTTTACATATAGTCAGAAATATTTCAAACTTATTAACAATAACTTTCCAAACTGCATAATTACAGCTAAGTAAAAAAAGACAAATGAATATTTTAAAATTTATAGAACAATATATAAGGATTGTTTTCTCAAATAAGTTTTTGTAATATGTCCCTCTTTTTCCTCCTGATTTACGGACGTCACCCTAAAGCACTCGATAAATTCATACACTGACACAAATGTTAGCTCACTCTTTCCCTACAAGTTTCCCTACGTCGTTGTACCCGAATGAATAGTTCATCTTCATCTTCCGTGGAAGACTTGATCACCACATATAAATAAAATAACCTTTGTAACACAGTTATCCTACGTTATAGCTAGAAAATAAATCCATGGTTGGTAACAAGTTTATTTCACATGTTTCTCAGCTACAATTGTAATAACCTACAATTGTAGTAACCTAACCTACAATTGTTAGTGAATTACAAGGAAGTCACTTTTAAAATTGTAAGAAATCACTCGTAATTACAAGTCTACAAGTGTACCTCTGTGGAACACTTGCAAGAGGATACCTTTACAAACTTATGAAAATTTACGTGTTACATACAAAGTTGTACTTTTATGAAATGGGTTCCTGACGTAGAATACCAGCGCTGTCCAACTGGCGGCCCGTGGGTTACATGCGGCCCGCGAAACTTCTATTATGGCCCGCGAGATACACTACAATCTACATTAAATTTTTCATCAGATGTTGGATAATAAATCATTTAGACAGTCAGAATTAATATTTGATGAGGCATCTCAGGTGAGGAAAAATAGAAAATAGAGCTTGGAATTACCCCGTCATCCACTACATTATGAAAACATTTTATAATAATATTAAAAATACTTTTTGAAAATAAAGAAATATACTATCTAATTTTTCCAGTTATAAATAATATAAATTTGTTAATGAGAATCTGAATATCGCGTTACAAATAAATAAAAAATACGACACGTTAGTTATGTTCGCCAGGCAACATTTTACCAACTCCAACTCGTGCCGGTCATGATCAGATCGATCAAAAGTGTATAGAAAATGGGCCGCAAGAAACAAACAATAAGTGTAAATCTGATGAGTCAATCCTTTCTCCTACTCAAATGTCAATATTCCTACTTCTTTTAATTCCAGATACACCTTTACTAGGTATTTGAGATATACGTGTAAATGGATTTTATTTTCACTCATATAGTAACCTTTACGGAGAATCTATACATATAACAATACTACTATTGCCCTCTCCGGTATTTTAAATTGCTTCACTAAACTCTGGTGTACCAAAATAAAAACCATTCCAGTGTCTATCCCAATATCGTTTCATTCCGGTCTATAGTTTACGCGTAAAGTTTTGTCGAACGAAGTTTTTGTGAAAGTCCCGGGGTAAAAATGATCAAGGGCTTTGCTGAGGAAGGCGGGAAGCGTGGAGTGCTTCCGTGCAAAAAAACCTACAACAGTACTATTCTATTTGTTGTTTGAAAATATACCATATGATGATATTATTTTCATGAAACGTGTTGAATTGTGTGAAACCGACGGGAAGAGACCAATTATAACTTCCGAACGTCGCAGAATAGTACGATCGGCTAATACGTAAAGAAATAGTTATATATCAGAACATTATATGGGCTGATGCAATACAATTGTTTCGTCAATTGGAATACATGTAGAAAGAGATATTATTTTAGAGCAATAAAAAATAATATCATTACAATATCTTTTACACAAATCGTCAATAACACCACTGTCCAACACCCAGAATTAATTAGGTCTATTAGAGTTTTTAACTATATTTTGCTTTTCTGTTACAAAATAAGTTTTCTGTCAAGTAATAAGTTTTTTTATATCATAAAGTATGCTTTCTGCCGTGTAATATATTTCATTTACGTATTTCTACCACCAAAATGATGAAATTGTTTCATCCACAAATTTTTGGACTGTGAAATATTTAATGAACTGCAAGGTTGGAAAGAAAGTAGTTGAGACCATACAACCTGAGTATCATCTTTCAATGCTTTGTTTTAAATTTAATCAAATGTTGTATAAACTCGATGGATAATACACGTGAATCCTTGGATTTCATACACATGAAAGCACGCATATTTATTTACAAAATTCCTAAGATAGATACGACGAGATGAATATACAAATACAGCTATTATAAAGGACAAAACGTTATAGGCTAGTTTAAAGCAAGACCTTGAAATGAGAATAATCAAATCAGTTTTATGTGATATTGACAGTATTACTTACACAACACAACGCACGTTCGTGTTTTGTCCTCAGACAGACATTACACTTAAGAGCCAAGACGATAGGTTGAGTAATCGATGACTCTAATTCACTCTTAGGATAATAACGCTGTCGATTCTCCAATTGCCCAATCATATTCGCACGGGCATGAAATCGCTACCCGTCACGTGACCAGGACGAACCGCGGTTATCAACCAGCACCAATTTTCAGGAAATCACAACCCACGTCAATCAAATATCAATCAAAATGCAAGGCTTCAAAGGAAAGTAGTAGTGGCCCAGATCTGTCTTTCCCTCGTTTGGGTTGATATGACGTCAAAGAACAAAAAAATCAATCAGGTAATACCTTGCCGCTGAGACTTTTACACAGTAAATGGACATGGAGATATCTGTCGATAAAAAAATTAAAAAAACAAAAAGTAGACAGAAATTTATTTAACATTATTACATTCATTACTGCTAAACACAGAACAAAAGTATTTATTGAAGACCTCTGATATACCTCGTTTATTGGAAATATTACTGCCATTTTCTTTTATGATTTTAAACAAAGTCATATTTGTTACCCTTTCTTCCTTTGACGTATTTATAAAAATTTGACGAGTTTGTTTTTTAATCTTTTAAGAAATTTTCGAAATAGTTCATTTTTCGCCTCTACAAGATTTTTTGGTAGTTGCAAAAAAAATTTCTCGTTGATGGTAACTGAAATGTATTGTCTTATGCGTCCGCCCAACTTCGCTAACTTCGAATAAAACTATTTGAAGAAACTAGGATCCGGAATGAAATTCGGAGACTCAAATCCAGAGTCATTCTTTGTTATAATATTCTTGATCCAGGTTTCTTCGAATAGTTTTTTGTGTGACAAAGCGTTCTATTCCCAGGTTTACAATGTTCTGAAAATTCCTCTAGATCTCTTCTTTACTCGCCCAGTCTGAGAAATTTTCACGCAAGAACTTTTGCCAGCGCTGAATGCTAATTTCATGAAATCGAATCATTTGAACTTTTTTTATTTCTGCCCTACAAAACATGCGTCAGATAAAGTGTAATGTGGAACACACGGGAGGGAAGCATTTTTCTTCGATTTTTGAAAATACCATGAGTGCAAAGAAAGTTAAACCTGATATCAACTGATATATTAATATTAAATTTTATTAATAATGAATACAAGAAGAAATTATTATAATATAATGTTTTATTCAGTTTTATTGCGCGTCATTGAAGAAGAGAAATAACAGAGGTTTTGTTCCCAATTCGTTATACAAGTAAAGGTAGTTTGAGACGAGGACATATTTCTTCCGATTACAGATTTTACACGCTATTGTTCGACGTCACGGGGCACCAATTTAGAGAAGCGCTGTGTCAGCTGAAAAAAAAATTGCTGTTTACGAGATATTTCTACGAAACCCGTTCATCGAAGGTGTTATTGACATTTCTACATGGAAAAGAACGGACCAGAACTTCAGTAATAGTATATTATTAGTCTTTAATGATTTAATTACAAATACTTGTCGTAAGATAAGGTAAACAGTTAGAAATCAATTAGAAATAAATAGATTTTAAATTAATTTTTGTATCTCCTCACCCTTTGTACTTCTTTTTATTGTACTACACAGTATTGTTAACTATAGAATTTTTTACTATAAATGTACCACTATCGGTTATTTCACTCCAATCACGAAACAACAGATATGATCGCCTTTTGTTTTCGGATGTTCACAACTACGTAACTAATTGATAATTATTAAATTTTCGAGTAAACTCAGTACCCTTGGTAAATATTGAAGCTGGGTCTGTGTCAGCGTCAGTATTAAGATAACACGGTGACCTAAACGCACTGCAGATCTCCCACCTACTTCGCCTGGAATTATCGACTGTATCATGATAAATTAACTTATATATTTGGTTAAACTGGTCATCATTTGTTGCCATATGACCAGTATTTCCTAGTTTTTTAAAATATATTTTGTTGCTATGTTTTTAAGCGTGGAATAAAATATTTGTTATTCTTATCCTTATGTTTGACGAGACCAATGCTTTTCCAAGCCATCACTGAAAGTTTGTTCTGCAATAAAGAACTCGCGTGTCTTGCAATTCATACTAGAATTTTATTACACCAAATTTTGTCTCTCTCCAGCGGAACTTTGCGGACATATCGTACTGCGTTCATGAGATGGATGAAACAAATTATTATTACGTCATACTTGGAAAATACAGAGAACAATATACTTTCAGAGAAGTTGTAAACATTCCTATACAGCTCATATCATCTTCAGAGATACATACACATATCCAACATCTCTCCTGACCAATTTCCTCACTCAAGTCATAGATAAGTGGAATAGTAGTCTTCATGACTTGAACCTCCCCATTAAGTCATGAAATAAAAAAATAAGTAAGTAAATAAAAACATAAGATGTGATAGAAGATTTTTTTCTTTGAAAGAACAAATCAGGAGTTTTCTGTTAAATAATCGGAATATTACTTTTTTAATGCGTTTATCTTGTACTAGCGTCCCACTAGGCTTCAAATATTGAACATGTTAAATTAGTAACTTTGATCGTCTCCTGGCAGCGCTTGAGGGCTTATAGGAGTAAAGTACAATTCTTTTCGTAAATATTCCCTCTCCATTACTACCATTTTCTGTATACCCAAGCCAAAAACTACATAACGCACGAAAAGACATTAGTACCATCCGTTACACCTTCACAATCCGCGAGCCTATTTATACCGCGACCGAAGCACGTAGACACAGAACATTTACCCAATAAGGTGATAACTGAACCGTATACAAAGAAAGTGGTGGTTGATGAAGAAAAGATTAACCTTGTCCAGGTGAATTTCTTGAGGAAGGTAAGTTCATTAAGGTCATCTACAGAGAATCCATGTATAAAGGTAGTGATTATTATTTGTGTCAGAGTTTCCTAATGATGAGAGATGAGATTGCACATATTGCAACGTAGAATGCGGAGGCGCTTCAAGTGGTGATATTGGTGTGCATGGTGAAGAATGTTTCTTATGAAGGGAAGGACGAATGAACCATGGAAAGGAATCCTGTTCGGTTCCCCCCCTCCCCCGGGTTTTCTTTGGGGTTCAGTACAGGTTGATTCATATATAACCCAACTACGCTTCGGCCTCGAACGGCAGTACCATCAATACTAATATTATTGACTTGGAATATTTTTAATACTTACGATTTATTAGCAAAGTTTTCAGAATAATTGAAACTTATTTTTTTAACATTTATTCTTTGGCAAATATACACACTATTTTTGAAAACAGCATGTACGAAATACTATAAAAGAAATAAAATTTAGCGAATCCCAAAAATAAAGTTGTCTTTTGTAATTAATTGAAGAATATATCGAATTTAATTAATGTGTAATGCAATCCTATTTATTGCGTAATGTAATCCCTGGCAATGCATCAATTACAGTGATTATATTCCGATTAGAGGAACCGCTCCCAACACCCTGCGGGGCATGAGCTGAAACGGCGAGTGGGCGTGCTCACGTAAGCCTTGGCATGTCAGCACTACTCATTCATGAGCTCCAGGGTTTTGGAACATGGGAGTCGTGAAGTGGTCAGATTGGTCGTGAACGCAATTCACACTGCGAACGTACGGTAGTATGAGTGTGCCAAGCGCTAGTCAAGCACATAACCATTTATGAAACTTTCAATACCGTTATCTATTCTGTTTATATTATTAAATAAGCCGGGTTCGATTCCCGGTGGAGCAAGAAACATTTGTAGCATTTCACTTCTAGGTCTCAGTTCGTATAGTTGCGATGATAAACATACCCTCTGAGGTTTACCACCGCAGTTGTAATACTCGGATACGGCAACCTAGATTTCATCTAGACGATGTTCCTTCCAAAATGTTTCATGAAGTGTCTAGTGAGTAAGTTCACGTAGAGTTGGGCCTTACTAGCACACTTCATCGTGGTCCTTAATTGGCCGAAACGAGAAATACGCACAAAAAATCCATAACAGTAATTCATTATTTCTCGTGGACTAAGAACTGTGAATCATTAATTATACCGTATATACAGATATTTATCTAAAAGTGCAGAGTTGCCCGGGCATGTAAAGAGCATAACGTCAACTTCAACGGTATAAGCAGCTCTGGATTTACCACTAGGCCCGCTAGGACCGGGCCTAGGGGCTGAAAAAAAATTGTTTAAAGAAAAAAAGTTAAGACAACATGGTGATAAAGGTTCCGGAAGCACATCTTAAATTTCTAATACAACATATGGAGAACTTATTGCTCTTATGGCAGATAAAGTTAAAAACACAATTTTAAAAGAAGTTAATGAAGCTAAATACTTTGGTATAGTATTAAATTCCTCACTAGACATTACACATGTGGACCAACTGACTTTTGTACTTTGATATGTTGCCAATGATGGCGAGCCGATTCAAAGGTTTATTTGTTTTGTGCCAAATGTTGGACATAAAGCTGAAGAAGTTGTCGACACAGATCTTTAAGAAATTTAATTTGTACATTTCAATTGCAGAGGCCAGGCATGCGACAACACTTCGAATACGTCTGGCGTGTATTTTGGCGTTCAGGCTCATATCAAGGAACTTAGTCCTCTGGCGGAGTATGTAGTACCATGTTCAGCGCATTCTCTAAATTTAATAGTCTTGTGCAGCAGAATCATACACAGAGGTTGTTTCTTTTTTTGGATTGATGCACGAACTTTACAATTTCTTCAGTGCCTCAACACACAGATAGGCCATCCTAAAGAAAAAGTGTACTTTACAAGTTAAAAATCTATCCAAGACACGATGGTCTGCTCGTCATGATACCTGTCGAGTTGTAAATGATTATGTTTTTACGTGAATCATGTTAAACAGCGGTTAATTATGTTTTTTATTGAATAACTATTTCAATTGCTCCGTAAGACTAGGATTCTTTTGCATTGCTTTACTCTATATTAAATTTGTTACTCGAGTGATAATAATAATAAATTTATTGTCAAAAAACAGTACAAACTGCGTATGACCACGTGGAGG
>NNCF01126033.1:741329-765286 GCA_002313205.1 Laupala kohalensis | reverse complement strand
CTAGAAGTCGGATTTGAAGCACTGCAACTTGGTTGTGACGGCGTGGCAGACTTATTAGTTGGAATTTTGGTTAGCCATTTATCCATGATGGTTAAATAATAATAAATAATTAAACAAAATGTAGTTGAACTTTAACGTAATAATTAAAAACACCAACTGAAAATTACACAGTAAATACACACATGTCACTACGAAGACAAAGCTGAGTCCAAACTGAAGTACAAACAGAAAAATAACTACACTCGAATCTTTACCAGTGCAATGACAACAAATTACGATCAGATCAACCCCGACGCATGGCGTGTTCAAAGTGTGCAGCGCACAAAGGCACCGTATCACAAAGACGCCGAAAAAGAAGCTTTCATTTAATTTTTTTTATTATTCTTTTATAAAAATAATATGCCGATTCGCCTAGCCTAGCTTGATTATGCTTCCGTATTGTATGTGTAAGCTGTAAGGCGACGCGGCGTCTGGGTACTTATAATCACTAAGTTATCTTGCAAACACTGACGCCGGCGGCCAGACATCAATGTCGAACGTTCAGTTGAAAATCGAGGAGCGCGTTGTATTTATTATTTTAAATGCTACTTCCATATTTTCATTTATAGGCCCTACATAACAGTTTTGCATTGCCACTTTTTTCAAAAAATAGTTATAATAAAACTACAATAGTATTTTGTATGATTTTTATTTGTATTTATATTTGTACGTAGTGTGTATACTAATTTTAAAATTTTATTTATAATGATTGAAAAGTATCAGATCTTTGCGACCCCCTTTCAGTAGTCTCGCCCCCTGGGGGTCGCGACCCACAGTTTAAGAAGCCCTGCTTTAGAGCACTCCTATTATACTCTGACGTGGGTAGTCTCTGTCCGTGTTACACACAGGTAAATGATCTTACCGAGAGAATTTACTGGAACTCAAATCTCCTATTTTCTCTGAATCGAAATATTTCCCATGTTGAACCTCTCAAACAGATATTCTGTTTGTTAATCGACAGTCTTTTCCTCCTGTAAGTACTATTTTCTGCTCTGTCACTCCAACTATAATCACTAACTGCATCGAATATAATCGCGAGAAAAAAGTAACTCAAGTTTTTCAAACGTTTTAACATATCCCAAGATTTCTATTTTATACACATAGTGTATGTCTACGATTCACAGTAGAGACTGTGAGAATGTACTGTTTATAAACAGTCATGGTTCGTATTATCTATTGATAAAAATAATTCTTGAGAAAAAATTCTGTTACAGTTGATAACGCTCGAGCGGTAGAATTGCCACCAGTCAACAATTTAATTTCCACAAAATTGAGACAGACAATAATCCTGAAATGAAAAAAATCATGTTGCACGTAATTTTTAACATTCATTTCAGGAGTTTAACACAGTAACCTTGAAATGACAAGACGTTAAAGCAGTTAGCAATAATTATGAGCGCTATTCGCCATATTGGAAGACCTGAAAATAGTATGGTGTTCTTGGAGTGAAATTAACTGGCATAAGTGGTTTAAAGGTAAATAAATATTTATGACCAGGGCATAGATCAATATACACAAAAAATCATGAAATATGCGATAAAAGCTCAAAACATGCAGGTCACTACGCTCTGAAATGTCCAAAATATGCTCAAAAAATTGAATTAAATGCGCGAAAAATTTGAAATATGTACTTTAAAAATTAAGTAACGCGTGTGTCTACTTATTACTGTTAGTAAAAATGTAAATTAAATTAGTTTAATAATACCACTGAGCTCGTACATAGAGTATAAGTCATATTAAAATAACAATCATGTACGTTCTGACTGATACGGTAATTTCACCCAAGTTCTAACAAAAACCTTAAAATGTATGCATTTATATTCAAATAAAAATCTTCACGAATACGCATTTATATTCACTATTAAATTCAATTCAAATGGTCTTACGAGGCTAAAAATGCTGGAAATCGATTCCTCAACACCAGGGAAAGAAATGCAATACATGTAAAATCCAAGTCCCAATTATGACCATTAAATTTAGATAATCTGTAAAAAAAAATTGCTGGAAATGCATCTAGAAAGGAAACTATTATCATAGTCAACGTTAGATTTGATTAGATTATAGTATGGGTGGGCTCCAACTAGAGGAACTCCGCACATAGGCCCAAAAGGCGCTTTGTGTCCCTTAGTACAGTCAGGGTTATTCCATCCATATGACTTCGCAAAATGACAACAGCGATTGGATTTTAGCCTTCCTGATATTCTCTAGGTTCGGGAAATATGAACCTTGGTAACGGTGTCGAGTTTGAGCAAGACATTCGCACAATCAGAGGTCTCCTCCATGCCGCATCTCCTACACATTGGATCCTGACTGATCCCCAGAATGAGTAATTCCCATTTGCTCAGGAACCCACCAAAGGGTAACTGGGTTTCGTTTACAGAGTGTGTCTAACATCCGTTGGCATCGCCACACAAGTGTGGATGTTTTTCTACAGGTACATAGTGCCCTTAGTGCTGCCTGACTGTCGCTGCATATATTAATGCGGCCATTAAGTTCAGACATATTCTGTATGTAATTAACGCAGACTAGTATAGCAAATACTTCTGCCCGAAAGACAGTGATGTATCCCCCTAAAGAGAGGAGGTCCTATTAGGTCCCCACATCCCGGCGTCAGTCATCCGTAATAGGCAACGTTATCTCATCCTTATTTTCCTTTAGGGGACTTGTATAAATTACGTAACTCACCCTGGGGAGGGGGTTGTGATATCGTAAAGAAAGGGAGTACTAGCCTTGGTGTTATGGAAAGTTATATTTTATGAGATATGTTTTTATATGTCAACTTTCTCCTTTACGTTTTTCCATTATCTACGTACACAAACGCTCAGTGAGAGCATTGAGTAAAGAGTAACAAACAGTTAATTTGCCCCACACTTTCCAAAATGCCATGAAGAGGGAGGAGGTACGGCTGACGTAATTAATGGGAGGAGATGATAAGTAAGAGATATCCAACCGGTTTGCACAGGTACATGAAATTAGTGGACCAGTTGTTAAATTATCCGAATTTTTTTTTATTCTACAAAAGTAGAGTTGAATTAACAATTTACTCAATTGTTTTCAACAATAATCTAGAACATTATTTGTACGTTTTATTATTTCTGATTAATCAATGATTCTCTTTGAACAGATTGGATTCAAAATACTCTCCATTGGAAAATTCTACAACATAATAGAAGGTACATTTGAGCGCATATACATTGCGCTAGGAACATGTATTTTAAGCGCGATTAAATTTAAGTGGTTAAGAATTATTCTGCATGAAATAATTTGCACAATAGTTTTCTTTCAATGAATTAAATCCAAAAATTGTACGTAAAAAAGTGAAAAGTGATTTGATTCCAAGTTCACAAAAAAGAAAATGAGTTGATTAGGTTATTAAATATCACCTTCCTTTAGAGAATCGGTTCTTGGAAATTTGGGATATCATCACTAGTTACAGGCACGTTATGGAGGAGTGAGTAGGGGGTGGGGGTTGAAAAGTTAAGTTTTGCGTTACGTAATACGTGGACATTCCGTTTCATTGGGAAATAATTCCCTTCTGATCTTTTCTGAAGTATTTATGGAATATAAAATCTGGTCTATTGATGGTAAACACTTTAGACGCACGACTTATGTTCGTTGGTAAAATTATGATGCGTCAATCGCGAGGATACGTAAAATCTCAAGTTGCGAATTTATGCCATGCGTTAAGGTTAAACTCGCTACGTTAACTGCTAAAAGGGAAGAGAACGAAATCCTGTAACATCGTGTAGATGGCGCCTCCCTCTTCCTCATTAGTCGTTCTACTCTGCTCAAGTGCTCCGTGCACAACTCCTTCAGCCGTGACGTAACTACGTGACGTCGTAAAAAGGATTTACGTCATCGCTTGAAAGACGTCGATCTCCTCGACGACGTATATTTGGATAGTAGCTATCGACTTGCAGTCTGCATGTTCCACGAGTCTTAGAACATCGAAGTTAATTCAGAAAATGCTTATATAAAATCAAGGTACAATAATGAACTATATAATAATATATTTATTACACTGCATTGGGGAAAAATATCGCAGAGGCCGGTGTAAGATAAATACACGTACTTACAATAAAAATACAATACAAAGGCATAAACAATAACATAACATTTAAAAGAAAAGAAAAAGAATTCTGAAGATGAGGGAGGTATCTACAAACTACTTACACTGACATTTATCTCTTTTATATTATGGTTAAATCGACGTATATTGGTATTCTATTACACTACTTTAAGTAACTCATTCTAAGAAACTATTGTTCGCTTTACGAAAGAAAATTTTCCAATTTGTGTCCAATTGTGTCCAGTCCAATCTTCCTTGAATTTTACTACCATGATGTGTAGGGTAGTGGTAAGTCGGTTCCATAATTCGCAGTGTCACAATAAACTTTGACTGTGGAGAATTAATTTCTAAATAAATAAATAAATAGCTTTATTCTTCTAAGATAATGGACAAGACGTTATAATTAATCCAGGTAATATCTTGGCTTAGCACGTGCGCAATGATGAGCAAATCAGGGTTAGTTTGTATCGAAGATTCATATTAATTTTGATTGTAGTATCAGCATTTCATACCCTATGGATACGAAAAAAATCTCCATGATTAGTCGCTTGAAACAAAATACGTCAAAAAGTTAATGATTCGAAAGCTTTAAAGATGTCAAAAAATATATTAAACGAAGTACCGAAAATGTATGTAAAAGAAAGAGTTATGCTATTTTCGAATGTATTTCGATTGTCTTAAAATCATACTTTCTTTTGAACAATATATTTATTGGAACTAAATATCTACTTATTATCACAAACACCGAATACGAGGGTGAGATAGCGGGCAAACGTTTCAAACCCCTATGATTGATTTGAAGATCTTTTATTACCCGTGGAACGTTTTAATTGGACAAAATATCTGTTTACGCTAAAAAACAACAACAACACACAAATGGGACAAGCGAGAGAATCATTCAAAAATCCATTTCATGCCTGTATATTCGCAGCTATTCACCTAAAACTTATCTTACAAATGAACGATGAAATAAAATATAAAGTATGAAACTGCAATAATCGATCGTTCTATAAGGTCAAAGGGAACCCACTTCTTAATATTCCACACCAACTTACATTTTATAACTCTCACACAGACCTTCAGTAGGACTAGATTCCCATAAAAATCTCCATAAAATTTCTATTGCGCAATGTTGCGTGAGTTATGCTCGTGGGTGTATCGAATTCTACGGCTTTTGGAGAATGTGAAAGCTTTCTGCCGGATATATTACTGTTTTGATGACACACTCTGCTTCCTTTCATATTACCTCGAAAATATTTGAATTCAAACGTTCCCTTAAATTCATGTCTTACGGATAGAAGTACCACTTTATTAAAGTTATAATAGCTTTACTAGTTAATTTTGAACTACCCGAACATTAGTTTTTATCGCATCAATGATTAAAACCATTTAAATAAAATTGATTTCTTGTTTAAAGTGATGGGAAGCAATGTTACAATATCTTCAACCTTTGAAATTCTGTTCTTTATTTTCAATCTTAGGACTGGTTTACAACAGTTGGTGTTGATCGATCATCAGCTAGTCTCCATAAATCTAAGAGCGAGCAGATTCCCATATCTTTCATAATTTGGTTTATGCATTCCAATCCAGTTCTTCCTCTGGCGTTATAGACTTGTAATATGGGCTGCACTCGTCCCTGATGACTCAAAATATGATCTACGCAAGTGTCTCTTCTCTTAGTTACGATTTATCATCAATACTTTGTGAATAATCTATAGTTTAATAATAATAATAAGTACTTGCGAAATTACTTTCTTGTGTTTTATTAAATAAAAAATTTGTCGGTATTATGTTAACATAATACATAGCGAACAATTTTTATTTTTAGGAGTGTCTTGAAATGTTAAATCCGCCTCTCTCTTAGGGTTCTTGATCGGAATTGATGGGATGATCTCTTGCTTTCTTCCGGAGAGTAAATCAGTTTATTGTCCTCCACGTGGTCATACGCTGTTTGTAACTGCTTTTTTGACAGTAAAGTTTATTGTTACTATTATTACTTAATTTTAGTCATTAAATTAAGAACTTCACCGATCATTTACGGCTCTTCTTAATTCTTCATTCGGTCCATTAAATTATCAACATCCTACTATAGCACTACGTCTCAAAAGACTCAATTATCCTCTTTTCATCTTAGGAATTACAGTGGTTAAAGAATTCGCTTCGTATGCCCATGACAGGAATGAATTCCGAAAAAATTTCATGCCGATAACCTACAACATAGTCTCTCCTAGGAATGTTAAAGAAACAGTTTAGTGAGAACATTCTTATCCACTCCTGACTAATGTCAGCTCAGTACTTTACGTTCCCCGACAACTGACACTTCTCCCTTCCCTATTCTTTCACCCGAATCATGTGTTCAGGAGGTACAAGTGTGGACTGAAGGTCTAGACCTTGCTACATCATAAAAATAAATGAATTCAAATATTTCCTTTAATGCGTAGTTGGACTTAAGAAAGTTTATTTTAAAAAGTTATAAAATTTAATGATACGTATGTAACGCCACGAAATAAAAGTTGTAACATGAAACAACATAAACTATAGAAACAAGACTCAAGACCCAGAAACAATGTAAGAATTTTCAAAATACTCGATAAGACAAAATTTACGCTGAAACGTTATGAAGTAAAATTTGGTAATTTATTTAATAAATATCATTAAATTCATAACTTAATAGGATGAAAATAATATAAATGTTCTACTATTAGAATGATTGTAGGTGAGGTGTTGAAAGAAGATGTTCAAAATATATTGTTTTTAAATTATTTCTACTATTAATAATGAAAAACTGAGAATGTAGTATCCCATCAATGAAATGTTGATTCTTTTTTAAATCTTCGTATTACTCGATATTCACTTTCTACATTAACTCCTAGTGGATGTAGTATATTAAACAGCGGTAGAAATAACGGGAAATAAATAAGGACGGATTGTGAAAATTTGTTAAACATTAACCTGTATATTGTAAAACTACACATTTTCAGAAGAGTTAATTGTCCCAAACTCTATTCGTAAATTAAATCAGTATTTACACAGTAATTCAAACAAGTATGTGCATTGAATTAAGATTAAGGTTGAGCCATCTTGTGTGTGTGGATATTCCGAGGAGACAGTGGAACGTGTGTTATTCGAGGGTGAAGTAAATAATGAGGAAAGAAGATAGTGGACAATACAAATGATAAAAACAGGGTAGTTCAACGTAAGGGACTGGACTAGCTTTCTGGGGGGGGGGGCTACGAGAATACGACATCCTGCAGGAGTATAGGGTACAGATGATGTGCATTAGACAGGAGTATAAAGCGAAGAGGACATAACGGGACCAGGAGGACAAGAAGGGAACAAAAATTGGAGAGAGAGAAAATTACAGACATAAAAGAGACATATATTAAACAAAGAGAAAGACAAGATAATTTTAATTTGAAGAATGTATATTCCTGATAGTAGCCTTGTGCCGAGGAACAGGTTAGACTGTAAGAATTGTAAATAAATATTTAAAAAACTTATACTGCACTTTCTATTACTTTCAACACTTTCTCTAAAATCTGTTGTATCAAAATGATAGCTAGCTGAGACCCTGTCCCCAACACAAAGCAACGCAACCGTTTTAGTTCCATTTCATTCAGTTTAGTACTTTTAGTAGTCTGTGGGTAAAGATGAGCCCAACTGCAAGACCAAGTGAATTGACAAGGATACCGTAACGTGGAGTATTATTAAGAATTTTCAAACCATGTTTATACACCAATATTCTCAGGGATGGATAAGTAATCCGTAAAACCCAGTTATTTTAGACGCAATAAACCAATATTTTTAGGGCTGGGTAAAGAATCCATAAAACCCAGTTATCGTAGACGCAATATAGACAAGGAAGGCACTGAAGTCTTCATATCTGTCTACAAAGTTTTTTATAACTTCTGCGAGATGTTAAGAAACCTTCATTATTCAGTATACTGGCCTTGTAGACAATTTCTCTAATGTTAGAAGGTCGATTCTGAACAAACAAACGTCGATAACATTTTCATATTAATGGTTTTCGTTTCTATATATTATTTAAATATATTTTCATTAATAAAGTATCGCGAGCGACAACTTCACGTTTCTTGCTCAAGAGTGGTTTCATTCACAAATTTATTTAAACTTGCTGCTGGAAGTGAAAGTCAAAATGGTGTATTCAATCAAGTTTTCTGTTCAATTCCAAATATTATGACTTTGTAAAATAAGGATGCTGTATATATGTTTTCAGTAAGTAAGAGTATTTTTGTATTACCATAGAGAAAGATTTTATTTTTTCCATAGTTAAAGAAGATTGGTTATAGAAAAATCCCGGACAACGCCAGCTACTCATCATATAAATCATTTTTCAAGAAGATAGCAAGGAGGCACATTAAATCTCTTTTAAAAATTTTCATTCATTACCTGTGTATGTAAATTATATGCTCAGTTATTTGATTACTTGCTGGTTGTTTAATGAACGTGACACGATATAAATAAATAAACCCACTGTATAACCCACTGTATAATAAGTAAACCCACTGTAACTATACTCAGAATAATCTATAGTTCGATAATAACTTACATGTAATTTTTTGCTTAAAATTACAAACATATTGACATTCTATTAGTATTATAACTCGCAGCTAACTTTTTATCTTATCTAGGAATTTTTGCTGAATTTTTTGAATCCGCCTCTGCCTTAGGGCCCTTGATCGGAATTGATGGGATGGTCCCTTGCTTGCTTCCGGAGAGTAAATTAGTTTTTTTTTCCCTCCACGTGGTCATACGCAGTTTGTACTGTTTTTTGACAATAAATTTATTTATTATTTATTCATGTATAAATATATCTAGTCTTTGAACAGATATTACGTCAAGCGTTGAACTTCGTTTGAGACGTGGCCAGTTGACATTGACGGGTCGCAGAGTGCATTAAAATGAATCGTACTGGCAATGGTGTGCAGCTAGAAATAAGCACTGACTCATGTATGCAATTGCCTAGACGACAGCTATGCTAGAATGCAATGACAGCAAATACATGAAAATAAAAACGGGGAAGTTTGTGAGGTTGGCATAATCTACCAAAATTTCTACGTTACAAACTTTTGACTCAATACAATATAATTGCATTAAAATTTATTAAATGATAAAAATCTCTAATGTATTCAATGAGGGGTGCATGTCGATTTTGTACAATGATATTTAATTATGTTAGTTTATTTAGTATTTTCAATAAATGAATAATTTATATTCAGTACACACATTTGGGCCATTTAGTAATTACGTAACATTTTGCACAAATCAAATAAATTACTATTACTCAACAGTATTCATTATTTTACTATAAAATAAAACAATTTTTTTAAATATCTCGTGTAAGCGAGTCTGCATCACCATGAACGAAACAGGGTATATCACGACAGATATGTTTAAAACCAACCGCAGTTGGAGAAATATACCAAAACGTAGGAATAACATCCCGCCATACTAGAGTACCAGAGAGCTGCGTGATTTCATACAAAACTCTTCATACGTGAATAATCTAAACCAACGGGAGTCTCGACTTTCAATTCCCCTTCGTCTTCGATTACCCATTTCAATCAACAGTTAAGTCAGTAGTTCATTAAAACGAATGAGTTGGTAGTTACTCTCATGACATATTCAGAGCGATGCGAAGCGAAGCAGCTGCATTCCGTTTTACAGCGCTCCTGTTGCTTCCTCCCCCAGTCTTCTTCTCTTCTCATCTTTTTCCTCCCCGTCTGGAGTACTTGCGTCGCAAAGGACGGCGTTTAATGCGACCGAGCAACAATGGCGCGGCACTCAACGCAACGATGTGGAGCGACTGCGACGGTGTTATATGTTAAGGCGCTTGGCCTTCAGAATTAGTAGTGTTTTTTTACGATATGCGTGAGAACACGACCTTGATGTTCATACTACTCATTATCTTACGAATACCACAGTCTAATATCATACGACAACAAAAACAAAAACTTACAGCATTAAGTAATGCAATATTCATATTCTTATTATATTACTTCATGCTCGCAGTACCGCCTTCAAGTGGCGAGCGAATATCACTACGTGTAAGTAAATAGATCATCCTGTTGAGCCACTACTATCTTGGAGACGGTAGTGGTTGAGCATGTAGTTGTGAGTTCGTGGTACTCGCCGGCGGATAGAGGTGCTACTGTCGCCAACTGCAAGTGTCCTTTGAATGAACTGTGTAGAAAAAAAGAATCAATCAAGAATATCCTCATTCCATATTACATCTCTTCTGCAACGTAATTATAAATATGTTATGTATTAAGAATTTTGAGAAACAGAAAATTATGTTACCGAATTACTTCCTTTTTTTATCAAGAAATTTTAAACAAGAAATGAGACGAAGAGAAATAAAATTTTAAAACATACTATTTAGAGACTGACTCATGTGTATGTAGTAATGAACGCTGAACGAGCTAGTAATGGCGTGCAGATATAGTCTCAGGAACTCGGCGCTGCTGAAGATAACGACTTCGAAAGCAAATGCAATTCGTAAGTGGTGCTAACTGCGAACTAAAACGACGTTAAAGAGAAGCTGAGTCTTCTGTCTGAGCAGTAATACACGAAACACGAACGTAAAATTATATGAAATGAGTTGCGTATTCGGCAGATAAACAATCACTATTAAAAATAATGCATGGAACGTTGATGAAGTACGAAAATGAAAGAATGAAAATAGCTGGGTATTCAAATTATGTATTTCTATTTAATCGCATTTTTCGTTCCCAATTTATTTCATTGTGTGAGGTATTTTGAAATCATTCTGTGCGGGTTTTTTTTGTGGGGCTTTACGGCTCATGTCAACATCAAAGGTCATTGGAGCCCGTATTCTGTGCGTGAACGACTGGATATGAAATGGTGTAGACATTTAGATTTTGTATTCCGGTGTTATAGTATAGTCTATATTCACAGTGTTTAAATGTATTTGACAAACGTATCACATTTTAAAATATTTTCTAATGTGCACAACGAGTTGTTTGTTTGTGCACATTAAAATAATATTTTCTTAATGTTAATCAAAATGTCTTGTCTATTTCTGTTTTCAGGATAATTTTACAATATTTGATAAACTATGTCTAAATAATGAATGCGTGAAAATTTTGTTTACGTTTAAGTTATTCTAATGAGTTTTTGCTTGTAATAGATTTTATCTTGATGTACATTACATGCAGGACGCCGATGAGAAACTCACTGATTTGCAGTATTTAAATAACAATAGGGGAAATAAATCTTTCGATTTTGACACTCCGTAAAAAATGTAAGAAAATAGCAAATTTTGATACATGGGGAAAATAACGCAACATCTAAAATTTACTGGATTTAGAGAAACCTTTTGTACTTAAGGTTCGTAAGTACTTCAAAAATATGTTCCACTTTATGTTTTGTATTAGGGTCATTGATATTTTCCTTTTTGTGTTTTTGCATTTCATTATAATACATATTGATATATTTTACATTTTATTTTCATGTTCTGATCATTTACGTACTTAAAACAAATTTCTATCCATTCATCCTTTCTTTAAATTGTTAAAATTATTGTAACTAGGATGAATATGGAACATTTTTCTGCAGTTTCATCATTTATGTTTAAGAAATCTGTAATTTTATGAGATATAATTGAAGTTAATTCACAGTTCAAATGTTCCCACCATTTAAATTATTACAACAGCTTGTACCTTTCATTTCAAATGATAACAAGGTTTGAACACATGACGAAAGTACGTTTTCTGTACCGTGACACTTTAACTAATCAGACAACATTAAATTTCATGTATTCAGAGTGTCGAGAGAATGCACGGTCGATAGCAGCTATGACGGTCAATGCAAAACGTGAAACATTTCGATACGAGAATAACAATAGTGATTTCCTGCATGTCCATTGGTAAACCTGCGCTCGTAATCAGTAGTAGTCTGATTAACTTTTAGTTGAGGCGGATTTCACACTTACCACTATAACAGATAGCAGCATTTTTTGACATTACCGGAATAAAATGAAAATACACAACCTACTTTTTACAAAGATATACCTAATACACATTTTTGGAGATTGTAGGGACTCAGCAAATAAAAGTTTCGGATAACCAACATACATTCGTAGTTTTAGAACTGTTCTTCTGAAGACGCAACGAAACAGCATACCTATGTAATGAAAAGAAAATTAAAAGTAGAAAAATTTAAAACAAGTTTCTATTTGCGTTGGACATCATATTGCATTGTCTACGAGTTTATATACATGTGTACCAAATTTCAGTCAATTCTGACAATGGGAACTGGTCCAAAAGTTACTCGCAAGATTTCAACTTAAAAAAAAAACATAGTACCAAACAAACATACTAGTAAAAACTGGTTAAATATTGATAAAAATTAAGATAATAATACCGTAGAACTTCGTTCATAATGATCAGTAAAAGGATCAAGATTGCGAAAACATCGATTATGTTGTTTTCCCAAGTGTAATTTATACTGGTCTTTGGATTCAATATGAAATTTGCTGGTACAAAAATTAAATATTACCTTATTGGGTTATTAACGCTGGAAATAGTGTGCTCCTGGACCATCACCGTTGCACATAATGAATCTTCAAATGTATTTTTTTTTAAATACTCAGAGAATTGTAAAAAATAATTGTTACTTAATTCAGTCAATATACAGCAAGAAATCTCTCCACAGTACATTATTGTATTGTTTATTACCTATACCATCCACATAAACCGGATTTTCCATTATCCCATTCATGTAGGTCCCCACGGTTAGTGTACTTAGACAAGTGCAACAAAATCCGAGTATAGAAATATCATTGTGGTGCCTTCATCAGAGAAAACTATAGCGAATTGTATCATGAATTGAACAGGGAACTTTTCTTTCATTGCAACACAGGAATACGAGATAAATCTTGCTTTAAGACGGAATGTAAGAGGATTACAGACAGGGAGAAGCTTCCTTTCGTACCCAATCGGTCTAGAACCCTTTAATAATCTTAATAATAGAATTTGCTTTTCCCCTAGAATTTCCTTCGATACTTCAGGCGAATGGACGAAATTAAAGTTTTGAATTCGAAAAAAGAATTGGAGTATGCCCTTCTAAATTATTCGACGTTTATCCAATAGTCATTTCTCGTCATAATCAATCGTATTCATAGTTCTGATACTTTGATTTATTTCGACAAAAATGTGACGTATCGCAAATCTATAAAACACAACCTTTGGTCTACAATACTTTGCACTTTGGCGGCAAGCGTCGGGCGATGAGGGAAACTTGGTAAACGTTCAAGTACATGAATGGAAACCACTATTTCAACTCTGTCAGGTACACTCTTCACAATATCTGTTATTGAAGAGACAAAGAAGTACTAGTACGTTTCAACATCCGATAGATTCACGAAATCAACTTCCTAGACGGCACGGCAATAGGTGTATTAATGAGGTAAATAAACAAATATAATTAAAACGATACGACAAATTGTCTCTTTTCATTTGACGCCTGATTCCGAGACGCCTCTACGAAGGAAACGTGCTTCCACATATCTACAGGGAAAAAAAATATGTCCTTACGAAAAAACAGCATCGAATGGATCTACGGTAATGGCAAGTCTCCAAATTTCTAGAATAATTTTATCCACGAAATATAATTATTGAAGATTAAGGATAATTATTCAAAAGAAAAAAAGGATAAAAAGCGAACTCAGCTAGTATTAAATAAGTGAAAGCTAATTCCCTTTTTCTTGGTTTCTGGCATAGATTATTAAACAATTAATATCTGGTCCCTGGTTAGAATTTAACTTAATCATCGATGATCTTTTCGAGTTAATCGATTTTTTTTCAATGCATGTAGGTCATGCAAATATCACGAGAAGCAAATAGAAATTCCAATTATCCCACCGCTAGGAATGCTGTCACCCGAGCTGCCGAATGAGGCACGGTGGATTCATTACCTAGGATTAATTGCATTAGCGAAGCGTTCCTCTACTTCTTCATTCCCCTTGAACACGTTTGCACAACCTCGAACTTCACCGGCGAATTTTGCTCTAATTTCTCTGACGGTTGTAATCAGTTAAGTATACTTCAATTAATATTATTCCTCTAAAGAGGTTATACTCTAAAAGTGCTGTCCAAATGGCGGCCCACGAAACTTTTTTTTGCGGCCAGCAAGTTATAGTACATTTTTCTCAAACTCTTAATCAAACGTTTGGGGGTACAACTTTTTTTTATAAAGCTATGCTGTCCGATTAGTATTTCACGTGATATGTTGTGCCCAGTGAGAGAAATTAGAAAATTGTGTCCAGAATTACCATACAATAGAATAACATATTAATATAACACTACATATTAAAAATTCTTTTTACAAAATAAAGAAATATAGTATATAATTTTTCCAGTTTGAAATAATGTAAATTTGTTGAATAAAAACCTCTCGTTTTAAATAATAAAAAAATTATTGTCAAAAACTACGTATGACCACGTGGAGGACAATAAACTAATTTACTCTCCGGAAGCAAGCAAGGGACCATCCCATCAATTCCGATCAAGGGCCCTAAGGCAGAGGCGGATTCAAAAAAAATGTATAAATATGATCTATTAACTTTATTCGTCGGCACAGAAAATGGTCCAAGGGGAAAGATAAAGTTGGACAGTGCTGATGTAGTGGAACAAATCATTCTTTCCGAGAGGACAACGCCGTTCTCTAGGAAACTTGTAGCGAAATAGAATACTCACCCCAGAGGTATCGAGCAGTGGTTTGACAGCCGCGTCGACGCCGGTGGCAGCGCGTGGTCGAGGCTTAGGAGAATCGCTGGCGGCTCCCGTGGCGTCTGCGCCGGAGGCAGCGCCAGCAGACGGAGGACGACGAACCGGCGACGCGTCTGGAACAAGAGGAGAACGCCGTCAGTGATTTCACTCGATATCCAATAGAATTCCTTCTCCATATTAGAATGACAGAAAGAACAACAAGAAAGAAAAGTAAGAATGGACGAATTACACATGAATACATCCTGGATGTGAATTTCACAGAAAAAAAAATCGTATTGATCCCGTTTGTAACGGAGTTTTTCACACAGCATGGTAAATTCAGAGTATTTGTGAAAAGAATACGAAGA
Organism: Laupala kohalensis; assembly: GCA_002313205.1. Taxonomy (NCBI): domain Eukaryota; kingdom Metazoa; phylum Arthropoda; class Insecta; order Orthoptera; family Trigonidiidae; genus Laupala; species Laupala kohalensis. The sequence goes on along the minus strand of NNCF01126033.1, from coordinate 750,059 downwards.
ACACAAACAGCGGAGTGTAAGAGTGGGAAAGGAGACGAGACAGCAGGACATGTTTTCTGGAATAGTGACTTTTACAGAAATGAAAGAGTAGAGTATGTGAGGTATTTGAAAGAGGAATCTGGAATACGACACGGAAAAATGAATTAATAAAAAGCCAGGAAAGATATGAGAAATATAAAGAATGCGTCACGAAAATAGGACTAATTAAAGCTAGGAGGATTTATAATAGAAAAAAAGGGAAGATTAAGGACAAACAAGAAACTTTGCAATGACAATGTTGGAAGTAATGTGGCCAAAGATAAATGGACAAAGATAAATTTTAAAAAACCCTCAATAATCTTGACTATCTTTCACAATGCTTTCAGGAATAATTCAAGGATAAGTCCTCGTTTCATGTAACCAAACTTTAATTTTAAATACATTGGTTCTTGCACACTGAGTTTCACGTAACGCAAGTTTCACGAAATGTGCAAAAATGGTTTCATGGAAACGTATTTCATGCTCCGCGACGAATCTAGTATATTTTAGTTATAAATGGCAAAGTAAAATAAACCTAAAAATGCTTTATTTGGAATACAGAATTCAGATAGGAACAAGATGTGATGGATAAGTATCTGTGAATGAATAAATTAGCGATCCAGTCAGTGAGAAAAATCTTGTAGTTCGCAGAGAAATCTTGACACTAATTGCATCTTTTGTGATACCAAAAAGAAAATCATGTTATAAGATGGGGGGTTTTATGAAACGGGGTTCGGTGGAAGTGCACGTTTATACGAAACTCGTTTCATCTGTGGGCACAACTGTGACTGTGCACAAGAACAAGGAAAAGAAGAAATATTTAACTTGCTACGGGAGTGCCCAAAGTTAAGGGAAGAGGGAGGTAAGTTCATGAAAGCAACACTATTAAATTAATGCAAAATATAGGAATATATGACACATTCGAATACTATGTGTTTGATCGGAATGATACACGACTTATTACAGACCGAAGACTAGCGTTTGGGTTCCCGAGGTCGGTAAGAGACGGCAATTCATTTGCGGTGAAGTGAGTCAGCCGAAGAAAGGCAGTGCATCAAAAATTTCTTAATTTTGTCTTCTAATGTTAGTTAGCATTCAAGTGATTACCTGTCTTCATCGCTCCTAAATCCTTCCCGAGTGAGGGATGATCCTTCCGTAATCCTCCCCACAAGTGGACTTTCGAAGAAATAAATCTTCTGAGAAGACAAGTCAATGTGTACTTTATTTAATCTAGTGTTCTTTACTTTAAAATCAAATGACACATCTAAACTAGTTCTTTTGAGAATATTTTTATCATAAAAACACTAACAATAAGAGACGGAATGCTGCAATATAACAAAAAGAATCATAACTAGTGATGAAATGAATAAACAAAAAGAAGTATAATTTTATCGTATTAATTTAAATTACGGAAAAAATTTGTTTTTTTGGAATGTGACTTTCACAGGATATATCGTTTACGTTTCGAAAGATATAAGTAATAAAAATTTTCTAAACTGAATGTGTTATCCCGTGATGGAGATTTGATCACCAATTGGGGATCTGCTCAGCTGTAGTTCCGTCACGGAATACTTGAGAGAAAGGACACACCGTTTGAAAATATCCAACACAAACTTCGTTGCCACAATGCCACTCGTTCGGAAGATACTTTTACTGACCCACTTCATATGCTACTAGGCCTCGTCTTGCTCGTCCCTGGATGGAGACGTGGATTTAACATCTCTGTACCCCTACGCTTTCACATTTCGTAACCTTCCCCTTCAAAACAGTTACCTATCTTGTTGAAAAAGTTATTCTATGACATCTAAAATAGTTCTTTTGCGAATATTTATATTATTAAAAACATTAAAGATAACATATGAACTACTACAAAAATATCATAACTAGTCATGATTTTATTGTATCAATTTAAATGTAAAAAGATATAAGTAATGTATAAGGCAAAAATTTTTTTTCGGTGGATTAACAGTAATGTGAGTGTAAAAAACGGAAGGACTTACCTTTGTCGTTTCGAAAGATATAAATAATAACATTTTCTTAACAGAGTGCGTTATATTCCGTTTAGGGGGGTATGATCATCAGATGAAAATTTGCACAGTAGGAGTTCCGTCACGGCAGTACGGGGAACACCGCTTGAAAAAATCGAACACAATCCTTTCGCAACTGCTTTGCCACAATACGACTCGTTCGCAAGAGGCTTTTTACTGATCTACTTTATACGACACTAGGCCTTCTTCTGCTCGTCCCTGGATGGAGAAGCGGATTTAACATCACTGTTCCTCGACGCACTCGCCATTGTTCCCTTCTCCCCTAAAGAGAAGAAAAATAGTTAACTTTCTTTTTAAAAAATTAAAAAACGTTTTTAATAGTATTGTTAACAAATACTTCAAATTACTACTCGATTTATAATAGCTAAACAAGTACTTAAGTTCGAGTTTATCAAAAACCGAAGCATTTGAGGCAAGAAATTTCGTGCCTCCCAACGTCTGTGCTTTGTACGCGTGTACCGTAAAAATCACACTCTTATATATTTTTGCGTGGAAAAATAAAGGTAAAAGTCAAAAATATGTCACGAGTTTAGTAAATAATTGAACTTTGCAAATTGTCAAATATGACACAACTTTGTTTCGTTATTACGAGAGTAACAAATAAAAATATTATAAAACACAAATAAAATGATGAGAACCGTAATTTTATAAATTTTACTGAAAAGTTTAACTCCTCAAGGCACGAGAAATAATGATTTTATAGTGCGAACACTCATTGATTTAAAACATTTTTTTCAAAACTACACGACACTAAGTATTACTCAAATAACAACCTTTGTTATGTAGAATCACATTATGATCACAATGAAAATTAAAAACAAATTGACTCATTGCTCAACTACGTGGACACAATAGACAAAGAAATGTTTATAACGTAATGGCATTTACAAGTAAAAATGCCTCAATTTTTCAGTTACCACACTCAAAACCAAATTTATCGAAACGAAGTCATGATGTGAATGCTTGCTAAAGTGTATGTACTAAATTACGGGGCGTTTACATTCTGAAGCGTATTGCGTTCATTTAATTAACTGCTGCAAAATAACTGCTGTTTTGCTTAAACGTTGCAGGAGACGCGTGGAATTACGGTGAGGTGTAACAAGTCCCACGCTCTACAGCACAGTGGGGTGAAACAGATTTGCTACAGACATTACAACTTCTCAAACGCAATTTTAGAAATAGTTTTGATAAATATTATGAAATGATTTGTTACAAATCTCTCCAGTTCAAATTTCCCTTTTTCAAATGCTCCAATAGGATTATCGCCTTAAATTCGATACACTTACAAGAATTCATTTTCATGTATGTTGATTTTGCTCCTTTTGTTTTTAATAGTTTATTTCTAACTGTACGTAACATTGGCACAGCTGTGTAAATTATCTCTCTAGTCCCATCCTGGTCCGGGTTTTTCTCCGGTTTTGTCCACGGTAAGTCAATTTGGCACTACTGTGCACCGATTAACACGCAACACAAGTCTGCCTTAAGAGAAAACCCAGTGATTGCTTAAGAAGTGAAAATGCTCACACTAAATATTGATGGAACGATATTTACATTAAAAAGTGAACGGGAGGTCACGATTACTAAAGTTAACCACTCTCCTTGGGTTACTTCTCTAAGTATAGTCTCCAGTGGTAGAAAGAAATGAGACACCTGCTGACCAAAGGGATGGTGACTATTCCACTGCAATACTTACATTAGGGTCATTCCATGTCAACTCAACCAAGGCTCCCAGTCGACCATCTCTAATTTCCTTGAAATTTCACAACATAGTAGCCTATGACCCCAAACTAAAATGCTGCTTTCCACAATTTACGGCAGAAGTAGCTCTTTTTAAGTGGCCTTTCTTTCTCATTAGATGGCCTGGGAGCAAAATCTAAAGTATGTCACCTTATAGAAAAAAAGATGCTCTTTCAGATAGAACCAAAAAATTAGAAATCTGAGATGACCCACATTTCGATTTTTTCTGCTGAAAGTATGACAAAATTTGCAAAATTAAATTTTTTGTTATTTTTAATTTGTTATATATTTGTTGTTATACATTTTTACAAGCTCATATTGCACACAATTGTAAACACCAGTAAATATAACTTGCTTGCAAAGTTGCAACTTGTCTGGACCATACTGACTTTAGTAATGGGTGAGCAAAGTATGACTTTTATTTCATGTGATAATTTTTTGGCCCAAGTTTGGAGCTGATTTGCAAGTAAGGTATTAGCAATACAATTTTTTTAATTGCACCATTTGATTCAGCGCAAAAAGTTGTCTTGATATGCCAAACTAGATCTTTTTACTGAGATTTATACTGGATACACATGCAATCAAAGTTGGCACTTTTTGCTGTGCGCGCGCGACAATTGAACAATGGCCCTTGAGACCAAGGCTTATAGCTCATGAACCAAAGCACATTGAGGTATAATATTTTGGGCATTTTAGTTTGGGGTCATAGGCTACTATGTTGTGAAATTTCAAGGAAATTAGAGATGGTCGACTGGGAGCCTTGGTTGAGTTGACATGGAATGACCCATTAAGAGATTTAGAGGGTACTTAAATTTACTAGCTAGCAAGTCCATAAATAATACAACAACATTTCATACATATAGCACTGCCCACCTCCCCACAGGTCTAATTGTAAGTTACACTTATACTGGAACGGCAGTTGAAAATCGGAGATTGAAACGTTTGTGTTCCCCCCACTACAGGAACCTATACACGAACAAACTTATTTGTAAATAAATAATAAATAAATTTATTGTCAAAAAACAGTACAAACTGCGTATGACCACGTGGAGGGAAAAAAACTAATTAACTTATTTGTAAAACTTGTCTCATCATACCAAATTTCATCGTGTATCTTTAGAACGACTGGAAATACTTAAAAGCTGTGCACAACACCACCCAATTTTGGTGATAATAACCATGCGATCGAGAAGTTAAAATTCAAACAGAACTTAACATAGTTAACGGTACGTTTTGAAACATTTGCGCGTTAAAATCTCAAAAATTCCCATTTTATAAAGTTTTGATAAGAAAATGTATTTTCTATACTATTTACTTACGCGGAACACGAATCTAATATTAAAAAGTATTTTCCATTTTTGTCAATAGTTATTATAACAATCCATTAAAAAATAGACCTTTCTAGATTAAAATAAGAGATGGTACGAGTAGATGACACGATAGTGGCGGCGCTTTGTGAGAAAAGCATATAGCGTTCGTCATTGCAATTTATTCTTGGCGTACTCCTGAGTAGTAGTCTGTTGCGTACCTCTAAGGGTTGGGTAACCCCCAGAATGGGTACCACCACCTTGTACTATATCGATAGAGTATACGTCTACCTCGAACACTTCAATGAGTGTTCTTCACCTAGTGAAGTACTGTACTCCGGTTAAAATTAATTTTTCACTAGAGATACAATTTTATCTGTCATCTTACTGTCTCACTGTTAAAAAGATGGAGAACAAATCCAAAAAATTTCAAATACTACAATATTTACTTGAAAAAATCTATTATACGCCATTTTGTATTTCTTATATTTTTTTCAATACAATTGTACGCAGATTAATGTGATGCACTCGAAATATACGTATTCCCACATTGCATTCTACATGTTGTGTCCACCTACAAATTTCAAATAAACAACTTAGTTAAAACATGAAGAAAAGTTAGTTGTTTTAACAATCGACGAAGGTAACGAATAGAAAATAGTAAGTAGAACATTCATGGATGGAAATCTAAATTTAACTTCGTCGAACAACTTAACAGTATTTTGGCTTGCAAAAGATTAAAATCAATCACAAAATTATAATCAATGCAATTGTTCTAAATGATAAGTAGTGCATTATGTTTGGGTAGAATTATTATTTTAGAATTTGTGTATCTCACAATATAAAGCCAACACAGACCTAAACACTGCGACAAGACATCTAGAATATTCCTCTTGGCGTTTGACACACAGGTGTCGCCGTGCTTCAACGGAGACTGCGTCACTCGTCTGATCCAGGTCGCTCTGAAAATGCCCGACCCTTTTCTTCTTCTTCTTCTTGTTCTCTTCCTCCGGCGTAACACCCACGCAACCATGAAGTTCCTCACCCCGCCGGTAGCGTCCGCTAGCAGCAACCATGATGCTACGGACACGCCGCGCATCATCCTTCTTGGCGCTACGTTTCCGCACATCGCAGTCGTAAACGTCTCTCACGCGAATAATAGTGGAAGGAAGTATTACGAGTATAAAAACGGAACAAAAATGTTACTAATATGCTATAAATCTTCATGTGTAGAGAAATAAAAGTTCACTTTGTTTTCACAAATGCATTGCAGAGATCGAAATATACATCGATGTGTGTATCCAGTAGTTTAATACTAAGAATTGTTCAACAAACATGACTCTAACCAAATTATACGAAAGAAGTTGACTTCTGTGAGTTTCAAATGCGTAAATATTTCAGTAATTATTGTTCGATTAGCCTGCTAAAAATGTACTTCCTACTTTAATGAAACTTTTTGTTGGAAAAATTTTGTTCCCCCCCCTCAGGTTATTGATTTAATTAGTTTCGAAATTTGTAAATGTATTGTCACTTACGCATTTTCATTAATTTCAAGATCGTCAAATAGTAACTAAACATGCAACGTTACAACATGCAAAAATAATCGCAGTAACTCGAAACGTGAAACAATTCTTTTCACATTCCTTTCACAAGCGTCCAATGAAACACATCACAAGACTAATTAAATTATGAAGTCATGTCAAATATAATAAAAATAAAGTATAANAGAGACAGACAATACTCGTCAGTACGATCACTAAGACCTCGATGTTGACGAGCCCTAAAGCCCCAACCAAAAAAAAAAACGATCACTAAGTATCACAAAGAAATGTCTACAGTATTTACAACAAAACGTTCCCTGTTTGTACACTTTGCACCCTATACTTTTGCGATAATTTTCGTGTTGTTACGTGATACAATAGCTACGTTTATAGTCTGTGCATAATAGCTTCAAGTTCTCTTTATAATAACAGTTGTTCCGTCACAAGAGTTTTTCAACAATGGAAGTTACACTTTATTTTCTCTTTCGCGATGCATCAACTGTTATTTTAACAACGGAAAGCCGACGGTAAAATACGAACCGCACTGTGAACTCTAGCAGAGGAGAAACCGCACTGACAAGAGAGCTGGACCGCCTTATAACAGGGCAATCGCAAAATTGCTCGGTAGAATAGCACCAAAATAGAAGGGTTCCATGTCGCTTCCGTGAAAGCCAACACGAAGAGACCGAACCTCGCATGTGGTAAAGCTCATACGTCACATTTGGAACAATGCCAGCGAAACACTATCGCATGTTCCAGTTGCATTGATTTCGTATATGTATCTTTGGGCACAAAGTTAACATAAACGAATTTTTATTTATCAATATTTATACTGAAATATAATAATGAGAATTCGAAATTTGAATTTTCTTGAACGGTTGCCACTTTTTCTTGAGTAACTTCATAACCAAAATAACTAGATAGCCAAATTCGGTAAGGGAAACGGAGTTTAAAGTTAGAATACAAAAAAGGAAGTAGAGATTTTCAAAAATAATTCAATACATTGTTCAATATGACATGCGTTGGGTTTGTTTCTATTCCACTGCCAGTTTTGTGTACACATTTTAAACACGAGACAGTGTAAAAGAAATTTCTATCGATTTGACACACAGCAAAAATTAGGAGCATATAATACTTTGTTCACTGGTTTTAGATCAGGGCCTATCAAGTGGAAATCTCAAATATAGTCTCGCCTCAGTTATATGCGTGAGATACTTAGGTTATGTGCGTGGGATATTACAAAAGGATGGTGAAGCAACACGTAATAGGTTAAAAGACATTTTTTAATAATAATTTAGTGAAAACCGTTAGACAATCAAATAAATGACCACACAAACTTCGAGTACTCAAAATTAAGATAACTTCTTGTAAAACAAACTTCTGGTAACCAGCTGTTTTCAAGTTTAGTTTGCGGATTCTATGGCAACTACAACAACAAAAATTTTTAATTCCTCCTCTACACAAACACAGCACTAATGAGGGTAACTCGAAAAAAAAAGTATAAATTAAGCGACACGAAGAGAAACTTTTGACAAACTCTCGAGTGGTTACTTACCATTCAATACGTCTGTCACTGCCACCGAGTAATTAGCGAACATAAGCAAAGCGGTGTTCTGCAATGCGCGTAAAAAATCTCAAAACCACAAAAAACGTGCAATACCAATGCAACAAAACGTTGAAACCCTTCTTGTTGTACACCTATTTAGATTTGTTTAAAGAGAATGGCAGAATTTTCTAACGCTTCTCTTCAACTCATGACGTATGTTCATACTCATTGTACATCTAAAAATGCTCATACAAGAACCCCCTCACTAGATTATCTGTATTCATCGCCAACTTTATTTCATTTTATTATTGGAAAGGTTATACCTCAAAGGATCAATTAGGCATCACATACATTATACATATCTGCTCCTTGCTCATTTTACTTCCATATACAAAAAGTCCATATAAAAATGATAGGGCACATTAAGAGAGACCCAAATCCGGACTCCTCCCCTAAAGAGGACATCTCGGTCTCCTGGCTGTTTATTTTCCTTCACTCCAGTGGGATCGAAGTGTAAATAATAGACTACTATT
>NNCF01126033.1:712056-737745 GCA_002313205.1 Laupala kohalensis | reverse complement strand
GAAATCGGTGGGATATCAGAACCTACAACTACACTGATTTTTTATTAACTTTTGCCACAGTCCTCTCTCTCGAAGGTGTAATTACAGGGTTCTCTTACTTCCACATGACTATTTATGTACATTTTTCCTCTTCATACGTTACCTATCCCAGTAAAAATGAAGGCGGGCGCAACATCTACCACCTTCATAGCAACCATTACTGTACGAGTATCTATTCTTGTTACTTAGTCCTCCAGTATTTTGTACGTCTCCCTGTCCTTCAAAAAAAGTAATCATCTTAATCACGTCTATGTCCTTTCTGCTCAGTATTTTCCTCGAGAATTCTTCTCTCTCCATTCCATTAAATTCACAATACCAAATCACATTCCTTTCATTCTCCTTTATCCTTGCCACACAATACTGCCATTTTTTTCTTATTGCTTCACATACCCCACGGAGTTCCCATAGCCAGTGAAGAATTATACCGTTGTTCGGTTGGGATGAAACCATATTCGTGTATAAAACATCCTTATTATACACAGGGACAGTTAAGCGGGCTGCATTGACACCCCTGACTGTTTTGTTCGTTTTAATCAAGAGTAATTTCTTACAGAAATACATTTTTCATCCTACATCTTCAATCGTGTTTTAAATTTTCTATCCGGCTATATTATTCTTCAAAACGATTATACAAAACCATTAGTCGTTTAAGAAAGGACATCATTGCATCTTTTGTTGAAATGTAAACTCCACCAACACATAACAAAAATCCATATTTCCCTTTATTCCAGATTCTGAAATATGAAGTGTGTGAAATTCACATGCAGGGACAAAACGAAACTCGAGAACGGATCGTGCGTAGGAATGGGCGAATCTAAGAAGGGTGGGTAAACGTGGGCAAGTCCTTCGTCTCCAACGACCGAAGCGCAAGAGAAAGACTGCGCCGTAACTCGAGAGCGGAAACCGGAACAAGGATTTACGAGGGAACGTTCCATATGACGCCCAAGGCACAGTCTCCGTCCAGAAGATTCGCTTACAGGATTTCTCACATTCCGTCAAAGGACTGGTCTCACCACAATCTTAACCAATCATCCTTGAGCAATGGAGAGAGAAATAACTTTTTTCTTAGGACTAAAGTTATTATTTAATAAATACGAAACATGTATTTTATATTTGAATTAAATGATTTTATTTCTAGAGGAACATAAGCCAATAAAAGAACGCCATGATATGATTAAATGTTGTAAGATTGTGATAAAAAGTAATTCGTGCGTCTACTTGTAAATACATAATGAGCGGGACAGTAGGAATTGCTATTCTCTCAATCTATTATAGTGCAACTATATCCAATTGATATCGTGAATGTGCTTTCGTTGCATGAAGATGAGTAAATCGTTAAAGACAAAACAATAATATAAACTTGCACATTTTAAACCAGTCATTTCTAGTGTTCTTTAGCAATGCGAAGAGAATAAACTATGGCGTCTAACCACGGAAAGCCAAGAACTGCTGTTAACTGTTGGAGCTCCATAACGAAAATATTTTCATCTCGATTTGTATGAAATAGTAGAGATCAAAATATTTCTTTTCCTCAACGATTCTTCGTATTTCCATATGGTTTTTACGTATTTTCACATGGTAACTACCAAATATAAAACCATGAAATTAAAGAAAATTTCACATTAAAAAAAACGGATTAACCAGGGCTGAAGTAAATATAATCTGGGATATATTTCTGAATACTCAAACATATTTAATTACAGAAAAAGTTCTTTTTGATTCCCTGGTGGAATCAAAAAGCAGTACGTAACAATCACGAAAGTATCCGAACTATTGAAGTTAGAATCTGAAAATTAAGCAATGGGAGAGTTCATAATTTTCTGAAATGCCGTGAAAAGAGCGTAATAGAAGTCACGTAAATATTAAAAGTTCTTAAAGAGAAAGGTACGCAATACATTTTAAGGTGATATCAATAAAGGATTAATCGAAATATCGACATTGAAACGTGTTTAATTCACCTTCAGATATGTTAATAATGAAGAAACAAATTATTTATACCTGACAACTGTATAATCAAAATTAAATCGACAAACAAAAAACAAACTACAACAAAATATTTTTTTGTGGTGCTTTACGGCTTGTCGACATCATAGGTCATTGGATCCCTTAAAACGTGTACAGGTAGGGAAAATGCAGATACGCACTAAGGAGAGCCAACATGACTCTCCCCGCTGTGGGACTCGCCGAATGACTCAACCATAACCACTAAAAACCCTCCTGAATTACAACATATCAAAACATATATCATTACATCAAAACATTACAACGAGGAAAATGAAAGATACCCTAGCCATCGCAACCAACTAGCGTCGGGATCGAAAAGAACAAGAGGTGACCAAGGAAGGTCAGGGAAAAGAAAGGAAGGGGCCTAGCACATGTAAGTGGAAGTAATGCCAGACTCAGCTCGGGGCCCCGTGTTTGCCAAACACGTACTTACTAGATGAAAGTCCCCTGGGGGGTACAACGAAAGAGCAGAATCATATACATGTATCACAATATAAATTATCTGTATCAAATTGTGAATTTAATGCATTCCTCTATAACGATAGATAAAAACTACGTAATAAAGCTTTGAAAGAAAAAATCTTTTGCTGTAGTTTTGAGATAATCCAAAAAATTATGACGAACGGAGGCGTGGTTTCTAATTAATTAATTTCATACCTCAAATTCATCTAATTTGAAAATATAGAAGACTAAGAACTACGGTCTATTGAATGTAGATATAAAGCTTCACAAAATATTCGCTCTTTTATTGTGTTTAAACTGGGAAAGTAATTTCTTTGTCGAAGGTTCTTCATGGTACGGAGGAGTCTCACGGCGTTCGTGTCTTCCGCAGCTCAGTTCGTGATTGCAAGAGCTGAATATGAATGAGGTTGTCAAGGAGCGAAAGATGTCCATGTCTGAATTTGGAGCGAAAAAAAAAACAGCAAGAGATGGAGACATATTACTGGAGATCAAAGTTTTTTGGGACCGATGCCAAAATGTGGTTCCAGAAGGAATTAAACTGAATTCCCTCAACTTATTTATTTTGGCGCTCTTTTATCCTGTTTTCTCATAATGTGAATATTGTTCAAATATCACTAAAGATGAAAATATTACTGCTCCTACGGTGGCTCAGGACTAGCTTGCTTGCTCGCCACTGAAACACTCCGGGTTCGATTCCCGATGGGGTCAGAAAAAAATCGAAGTTTTTCACTTGAATGTCCCAGTTCATATAGAGCTAAAACACTACTTTTTTTATCCACATCCTACAACTCCTAATATCACTAACCCTTACTAACGCCTCCACTTGGTCAAGTTGTTGGTAAAACCAGCTAACCGACCGAACTACTAACAATGGACCTACCACCCACCTCCTACCTCGTACCTCCTGTCACCCCGTGTAGTTTAGCGTGCTATTGGANCCACCCACCTCCTACCTCGTACCTCCTGTCACCCCGTGTAGTTTAGCGTGCTATTGGAGCCTAAGTGGGAAAAGTAGCGTGCTATTGGAGTCTCTTTTCCCATTTACAAATACTACAATAAAAATTTAAAAAATCCAACACAATGCCAAGAGCCTCCCTTTGTAACGCAATTTTAGGCTATTTAAAACAAATATTATTGCACTGTGCAGTCTTTCTCAGTCGCAATTTTACTCGGCAAATTATACCACGTTACAAATATGAAATCTCCCCGATATTGTCTCGTATGAAATCTGCGAAACACAATGGTACGTTGTAGACGATGTCTGGGAGATATCCGCGCTTGGAGTCTGCTTGCAATTAAGTCCCGAATGAAGTGTCAGAGGTTGCAAGCTTCGTGGGGCGAATAAAATAAAATAAAAAACAACTACATGTGTTTCTCCTCTCACTGCTGTATGAACGTTTCCTCACACATCAAAGGGAACAGTTTTCGAAGTTTTATATTTGCATCCCATAGTCCGCAGTTCTTGGTTTTCTATATTTCCAAATTAGAAATGAATTAGAGGTATTAAATCAATTTATTTGAAATTAGCAAAGTTTCCACACGAAACATTCACGATCTTCTACAAATAATTTATTTACACTCTATAATTCCATATTGTGATAGTAGTACTATTATTACGCTTTTTTCTTATATTTTGTGTTTTGTTTGTTCGTGTATATTTTGTTATAGAGTGGTCATTTTGTTTATTCACTTTTAATATCTGAAGTTGAACTGAACACATGTTGTTTATATGTTTATTTATCTTCATTGATATAAACTGAAAATATACTGTTTGACTTATTGGAGTGGCAGATTGAAAACCGTGTCGTCTCTCAACAGCCAATCTAATTATTTCAATNGAAAATATACTGTTTGACTTATTGGAGTGGCAGATTGAAAACCGTGTCGTCTCTCAACAGCCAATCTAATTATTTCAATAACCTTCTTAAACATTTCATGAAGTGTCGCTGAATTTGTTTGGTCATGTTATAAATGATATAAACTAGGTCTTTATCTATATTACAACCCCCGTCATTCAAATTCTCAAAAAAACTGGGTATTGAGTTCAAAATTTTTTGCATAAACCCTTTCTTCATCCTAATACATTTTTTTGGTCAGTAGCATTCATATTTTGTGCACATTACCGATAAATCTAGTAAACTCAAAAGTACTTAATATTCGAAGGAGCAAAAAAAAATCGAGAAAAATTCCAAGTTCAGGAAGCATCAAGATATATAGGGCGTTCGTGATAAAAGTGCATATTGATTACATTTCGTTTCAAATTTAGAAACAACTTTCATGATCGAATTCTCTCACAAATTATAGTTTTTGAAATTCGGATTGAATAGAATTAGTAATTGAGCAATTCAGTTGGAGTAGAGTACGTTTGAGAAAAGAATTCAACCTCAAAATTGGATTTATTCTATATAGGCGAAGCAAATGAAATAAAAACAAAGAATTTTCACATTGCTGTTAATAACAAACAAAAATTTTCTTTTGATATTCCAATTTTGTGTGTCTCATGACTGCTCTTAAAATGGCTGTATCTTCAAATAATAACCCTTCACCGGAAATGTGGGTTCATTTGAATGACACCAGAAATGAAAAATAAACACTACATCTCCTTAATATGTGGCATTATCCTTCTGTGCGCTCAGCTGATCTTACCATGCGGAGTGTCCAAGTGCTGCAGCGATTGCTGGACGTATAGTTCTTGAAGTCTGCTCGAAGCGGAGGTACGTGTTGCTCAAGGGTACAAATGGATACAGAATACCAAATACCAAAAAAGAATCAAAAGCCGCCATCCAATAACAAATGCAAGATTATTTACCATCTGTTACTTGAAATGATTCGACCTTTTGGTAGTTAATGTATCATTCATTTCACATTATAGTCATTACATCTATCATAAATTTTCAATCGTTTATCGACCTTTCACAGACGAATATTTTAATTTTAATTCATATGTTTCAACGAATATGTACACAACTTTCAAAATGTAGGATTCTAGATGAAGAAATCTATTGAAAAAGATTTTCAGAAATGACATTCACAAAAATCACTATTCACATTATAAATTTAAGATCGGATTACCAAAAATTATCGAGAGTATACGACTGTGTCTTGTAATAATGTTTATTCTTTCTTTTCTCCTGTTGTAGATTAGAAACATTGTGTAAGTGTATTTTTTCAATTTACACCATGTTATTAAGACATTAATAATACTGTTATAAACAAGATGTCGATGACACGAATAGGTGTCGAAATGATGTGCAAATATTTGTTAATACGAATGTATTAAAATTGAAATATACGTCTCTAAATTGTCGATAAATATTAAACACATATTTTAATAAAACAGTGTTTCGTTCAAGATTTAAGACATATTATATCTTGCTTCGAGTCCAAAAAGACGTCGTTGTATGTCATTGTCCATCATTTATTTCCCTCCACTCTGTTGCGATTGCCTCAGAAGGTTGAAAGTTTTAGAAGTTTATTCTAGTAGGAATCCGTGTTCACAAAGCTATTACTTGCCTCCCTCATCACTCACACAAACAAATAATTTTCCCACAAAGACTTTTAAAATAAGGTGCTCGTGTATACACTAAGGTAAACATTAAATTTATTTGTTGTTGTATGTCACTTTTATGTATTTACTTCAGATAAAATAGGATAGTGGGATGCAGTCGAAAAAACTTTGAAATGTCTCATAAATTATCATAAACCATTGTAAGTAACCATGACAGACTATTTGAGAAATTGTAAATATCTGTTTATTTATTTTGTTGGATTTTTAAAAATAAAATAGGAAGCTCATATATTTGTATTAGGAATAAAATGTAGGAAAACAAAAACATTCACCTAAAGAAAAAAGGATGATTTTCCATTGGAAAATAAATAAAAGGTAATTGTCCCGTCTAACAGGTTTTTGTGAGGAGACGAAATGGAGACAAATACTCGATAAAAAAGTTCATGTTCCACTCGGGACGGCCACAGGGTTATTTTTCTTGCGCTGGACCGAACAAATGAAGTAAATGTGACATGAGAAAAATAGAGTTCCAGTCAAAATGGTGGAAGTAATTTCGGTCACCTCCTCTCAGAAAAGTAAAGCAAATGCTGTTCGTTAAGAAACACGAAACTGTGCCAGAGCAAAGAAACTAATTTAAAAGTTATTTCACGATTGAATAGAGAGAAAGTGAAAATCTATCAACTTTATAAACACATAAAGGTCAGGAGCAACAAATTTACTCATTTGTTAGCGGTAATACCAAACAAGAAAAAGTTCGCCTTATTTTTTTATCGTAAAATTTAGGGAGTTGCCACGAGTAACGACCAGCGTAGAATATACACATACACTAAACAAATGTTTAATTTAGAATGTTTATGTAATGGTTTGGTATTTATGGCACGAGTGCGTGCGTTGGAATTAATTCTGAGTCAACCAACGTTTCAATGAAAAACCGAATCACACACTTGATCAATTAGTTTGCTTAGTAAACCAATACGCATTAATATTTTAATTTCACACGTACATAGTGACAAAATGAAAATTTTATTTTGGGATGATCTTTACTCATTTATATTATAAGAAAATGCTTCCAGAATACCTTAAGTACTCAATTTGACGCACAGTTTCTAAACACCGTCAACGCAAATTTCTCTCGAAACATAAATGAAGTTTTAGTTTCCTATTTGTCGAGGCATATTCTAAACAATTTAGATAACATAAACACGAATAAAAGTTCATATGAAGACCAAAGCACATTTATAAAGTTTTCTCGAAATTGTCCAAAACTGTGCGAGCATATTGAATGTATAGTGGGTATAATACCTCAAGTGCGCATCAATAAAATATAACATATAGTAACAAGAAAAAATAAAGAAAAAAATAAACTGGTGTTATAAGATAAGAAATGTAAGATTGCAGAACAGAAACTAAATTTTAGGTGTACATGTATACAAGGAGATGCTGTTATGGTTGCATCACTAGCGTTTAAATCCTATCTTGTATTACTTAATTCTTGCGTGATGGGACAGCAGTAAAAAATGATGAGCGTAACGAATTTGTTTACAATCGATTGGGAATAAAAAATTCATAAGTATAAGTTCATCGGACTGTAACAAAATGTGACGAAAGAAAATATAAAATATCACTTTCTGTTGAAAGATCTGACATCATTCAAACAACCAAGTTTACAAGAATTCTTCAGAAATTCCGAAAGCGTCTTCCACAAGACGCAGTGTTTTTGAGAAGATTGTCTCTTGTTCCCGGAGTCGTCTCAATTCAAGACGTGGGATTCCCTTGAGATGTCTGTGTTCCAGATTTCGTGAACGTATAATGTGTTTGCGACAATACCCCTTCCCACGGATAATTTGGATTACACAGAAACAAACAGATGAGTAATTATATTATGATGAATGAAAATGCGACTCCGATTTCCCATTTTCATTAAATATAACAATTAATTTGTTACCTGGCGGTGAGGTTCAACCCAATTTAGGAGATATCTGCATGTTTGTGAAACGATTGTTTTCTGGCATCTTTATTTCGTCATAAAACTTGTAACTAGCTGGAACTCACAAGAGGATTTTATTTGCAACATAAAAGATGGAATCTAAACCAATTTCGTGTAGTAGAAAAAATCAGTAGAAGTAGAAAAATGTATTGTACTTTGATTAGAAATGAGGTTGACGGGATACATCATAATCATAAAAAAAGGTCAGCTGCGTTATTTACGAGTTCTTTCCTTCTTATGAAAATTTTATTGCGATAAATGTGATAAACCAAACTAAAGAAATAATGTGTACTCGTGTGACTTACAATTTTGAGTGACATGAAATGGGAATACTACCTTATTTTATTACATTTGAAAACCACTCTCGCTAATTATTGGTGTAAATAGATCGTTTTACATATATTTTCCATTCACATTTATGGGATATTTACGAAATTCAAGGAGATTTTATGAATAAAAGCAAAACATTCTTGCGTTTAAAATACCTGAAAGGTTCTCCTATGATAATCATTGGATAATTAATTCGAAGAAAGCTATTTATTTGGAAAATATTTGTATGTGGAATACTTGAAATCTATATGAAAAAGATCCTTTTGCAAATTTGTATACTTCGAAATTTCAGGAGATTAAATGACAATACTATATCAGACAGAAGAAGGAATCTAATGAGTTTAGCTGACCGTGGATCGCTGCGTTAGGTGTTGAATACCGACTTTTCAGTCATTTGCAGGGCAGTCTTCAGCATAAACGCTAATGCTTTGGCTCGTATTTCTTTAGTATTCTAAGAAAGATAATTGCAAGGAATACATGAAATACGCGAAAAACACGAGAAAGAATCCAAGATGTTTAAGAGAAAATGTAGAGAAAATATAAAGAACAGTGTTTCTTTGATCACTAATTAATAGGTAGAACGTNAGCATAAACGCTAATGCTTTGGCTCGTATTTCTTTAGTATTCTAAGAAAGATAATTGCAAGGAATACATGAAATACGCGAAAAACACGAGAAAGAATCCAAGATGTTTAAGAGAACTGGGGGAATTCTTTTGCCTACGATTTAACGTCAATCTAATCTTGATGTTGGTGGGGGTGGAAGGGGAAGGGGTGACACACTGGTTGGATCATTAATTATTACCATTTACACTAGTTATGTATTTGGTGATCGTTTAGCCTCTATTTTCTAGGGATCGTCAGTGTGGTTTAGTTATGTTCCGTTCGGTTGTATTCAGTAGCGTACCTACATCTAATGAGGCCCGGGACAGAAGGTTTTAGGACGCCTCCATCTTCGAGTCACACAGAAACGTTAGCTTCGCAATAACAAGTACGTATCGATCGCCCCCGTGAGATTAAAAAAAATGGAAATGGGAATTTGCGATTTATTTTATTATAAACTCAACTGATTTATTTTACAGCTATAGAAAAGTTTTAGAGGATATTTATGT
The DNA here is from genome assembly GCA_002313205.1 of Laupala kohalensis. Classification (NCBI taxonomy): domain Eukaryota; kingdom Metazoa; phylum Arthropoda; class Insecta; order Orthoptera; family Trigonidiidae; genus Laupala; species Laupala kohalensis. The sequence continues at coordinate 728,305 of NNCF01126033.1, read as the reverse complement.
TCAAATTTACGTGTACTTGTGAATTTTGCTGAGCCATTTGTAGGCCCCTCAGAGGTTGAGGCCCGGGATGGACTGCCCCCTCCTTCCTCACCTAGGTATGCTACTGGTTATATTACTTTCGCGGCCAATTATTTGATTTTTCTCAAGATAAGGTAATTTGTACAACCCCGCCTAATGTTATATCTAGTGAATAATACTATCGAAATAATATAATATCAAACATGATCCGATTATTCGCAATTTCCTCTATACAAATGCACGCTATTTGAAATAATTTGTCCAAGACGCACTTCAGGAAAAATGACGAGGAGGGGCCTGTTTCCGCAATTAGTATATTTGTAAACCTTAATTTTTAGCATGCTTCAAAATAGAAGTATTATTATTACAGGAAATGTGTAACTACAAGAGAGAAAATGGAGTGAAATTACACCCACAGACCTCCACATCTTATGAGCGACGAAACAAGTATAATTAAACAATTTGAATTTTTAAATATTTTGTATGAATTACTTCCAATGTGTTTCTTTCTAAACTAGTGGTAATATTAATAATAATAATAATAATAAGNTGGAGGACAATAAACTAATCTACTCTCCGGAAGCAAGCAATGGACCATCCCATCAATTCCGATCAAGGGTCCTAAGGCAGAGGCGGATTCAAAAATTTCAGCAAAAGTTCCTAGATAAGATAAAAAGTTAGCTGCGAGTTATAATACTAATAGAAAGTCAATATGTTTGTAATTTAACGCAAAAAATTTACATGTACAAGTTATTATCGAACTATAGATTATTCTGAGTATAGTGTTTAATAGATGACATTATAAAAACCGATATATACCAGGTAGTTTGTCAACCTACTCCGCTAATAGGGGTCATTAAAAACGTTTCGAACAAAGGGGACAAAACCCGAAATTTAAAAGTGGTATCGTCACTATCAGTAATAGCTACCACGACCTTCGAATGTTTAAAGCTTAAACATTCTTTCAGTAAAAATATTCGAACGCAAATAGTACGCAAAGCATCCCCGGCCTCGCAGGAACCAATTATTCACTTTCTAATGAGATAGAACAATACATATTACGGAAGAAGTATTTTTCGCCGTGTTGTTTCAAATAACTATTCCAGAACTCTTTCTAGAGCAACTGGAAAACACAAAGGAGTTCTATGTCGTGGCTCGCAACTTAAGACATCGTTACAGTTCACAACGACCAAGATTTGATTACTCGTTCTACCGAGCTCAAAGCAACTTCCTTCTCAAAGAACTAATTCCATAGGTGTTTGCTTGTATTCGCTTCTGTTTATTTTTCCTGCTCTCGTTTCTGAACAAACACAGTTGTATTCATTAGCATTTATTTAGTGCTGAAAGAGTATTTGGGACACGTTGAGGACAGAAGTCTCGAAATGATGCAAAAATAGCGCAAAACATTACCAATTCATACAACATTATGAATATTCTCCCTCGGTAACTTTGTATTCACAGACAAATTTATAATTGAGCACGTTTCTGGAGTATAACACGTTTTGCTGTATTTTACTTCAAATTTTACGACCCATTCGTGCATTCCACAACGTGTGTTTAGTACACGCCAATACTATTACAAACAAAATTAACGTTTCATAGAAACGCTACTTATTTGAGAAATGTACAAATTATGAATTTTACGGTTCATCGGTACTTGGATTAAAAACAAATACATGTAATGAAGTATCAATTGGGCCATACTTCGATAATTAATCTCATCATAAATAAAATAAAACTTGTGAATTACACTTCTTCAATTAATACCCAGGATTACATTTCATTAATAAATAAAATTTAATCGCATGTGGTCAATATTTAAAAACAGAAAAGCCTTGTTCAGTCATTCAGTGAAAATTGTTTTCATATGAAACCAATGATTTCAACAAACAAATGAACAGAGAAAAACGAAGTCACAAAAATATGATTTTTACGTTCATGAAGCACTAAAACACTTATTTCTTTAGGAAACTCAAAATCAAATCTGGAGACAGTGGTGCTTTAGAGGAATGTTTTGAAGTCTTTTGTTTTGTATTATTAGTTTTTTATGTGAACTGTACTCAATGAATCTTAACTCACAACTTCTGAGTACCTACTCTGTGCTTTATTATTTGGTACAGTCTAGTTTTAAGTATTACTTGAAAGTTGACTGGGAGGTTGCCCAGACAATATATATTACGGAGAAAATTACGAATCTCATTCTCAAGAGTGGAGCTGAATCGAATAACGCATTAAGAACCTAAAATTACATCATTTCTGTAATAGTTGTTATTTCTGTAGATATATTTTTACGTCCTTAGAAAAAACTTGAATGTTCACTGTTCGAGAAAAGTCACTCGGTCACAAAACTTCAAGATAAAAAAAAAAATCAACTGACACCATAATATTGAAGCGCGTGGAATTGAATCCCAATATTACAACTCACCATAATTCAAAACACCTTACATACGCTTAGCGCACATAAAGCGAAGGGAACAATAGTTTTTATAAACATATTAATGCTTAATGAATGAGGAAAGAGTGTAGAATCCTGATTTTCTATTTAAAACAGCGCTGTCCAACTTATCTTAAAACGCACGACATTTTCAATAAACACACGCCCAGGACAGGGTTTGACAAAACGTTACCCAAAATTAAACTATTGGGTCATATTTATCTATTTGTAGCGCGATATTTTGATTTTCACCAATTAGCTTATATTATTTCAATCTGGAAAAATTAAATAGTATATTTCTTTATTTTAAAAAAATATTTTTAATATTTAGTATTATAATAAAATGTTTTCATGTTGTGATGTACGACGGGGTAATCCGAACACAATATTCTATTTTCTACCACCGTACATGCCACGCCAAATATAAATTATGACAGCATAGAATTATTACACCAAATTGAGCCTCACAACGTTTGATGAAAAGTTTACCATAAATCGCGGGTCGCCAGTTTGACAGAGCTGATTTAAAACAAAGAATTAACCACTATGATTGGGGAAGCGTAGTGAATTGGTTTAGTTCGCGCCTTTTTTCCTTATTAAGTGATCCATTCAATCACAATTAATTCTACATCATCAAGCGAAAGAAATACGACACCGGACAGCTTTAGATTAGGTTACCAACACCTTCCCACTCCTTGAAATTTCCTCACACAGAATGGTAGTCCCGTTCATAGTGAAAGTCTTTACAACTTTTGTTGTGTCTCCGTTATAGAACTACGAATACTGTTGCCACTGTTCTATTCTCGTTCGTGATTCTGAATACGTTACAAAGAATGAAAACATGACCATACCTATCGACGAACGTTTGATAATCTCCAACGCTGCAACAGGCGTATCCACAAAGGGCACAAGAGCCCTTTTCGCCAACAGAACCTTCTCCTTGATAGCATTGTCCTTGAGGGCGTGAACTAATTTCTTTGCTTCGATCTTGAACTTGAGTGTGCGTAAAGGAGAGTTGTGTGACATGACTGGTAACGGAGGGGGAGAGGGTGGGATTTTGCAGTCGTGTTTTGCCATGATATTACAAGAGGTGATGCACTACTGAATGTTCCGATGCGAATTGGACATAAAACACTTTCACGCTGGACGTTGTCAAAATATTATTAGAGACTCGAAAAAGATTAAAAATCTAAATAGCTAATTATGAGGAAGGTGTGAAATCGTTCAGAAATAATCTTGTTTTTTATAACGCAGTCACCAAGGTCGTTTCGTATCACTCACTCGGCATATCCCTGACTACTTTTGAGTACAACTAAGAACAGTCAATTTTCCATTCTTTAACTGGTTAGTGTGTCCTTGAGAACTGAAGTTTTAAAACTATTTCATCCACATTGGCTGGTCCAGATGGAGATATCTTGTATTACAATTTACTTTTACTAATATTCAATAATTCAATCAATAACTGTCTTCAGTCACATGCTTAGTAAGACCACACAATACGTTTAGCATTTAACACGAGTTCACAAGTCAATTGTATTTATGCGCGAAGATATTAACACACGACATCGACGTCATACTTTCCACTGCTGTAGTTCTAGTGATCAATACATATTCACTAAACTTCAATTGCGTCACTAGTTTAAAACGTGTCCAGATCTCTAGTCATGCACCGAAAATTTTAAAATATGGATGTTTTTTACTGGGTTATATTTGTCGAATCATCCAAGGCGCCACACAAGTGTCGGTTTTAAGACACTGGAGAGAAACAGTGCAATAACAAGGCATTAACATTCATGAAACATGACAAAAAACATTTCTTGAAGACTCCAGCACAATAAAATAAGAGGGATTCACTATCGAACAATATCGAAAGTTCACACTTTCGAGAATTGTACACTTTACATTCCTGAAAAGTCGAGGTGTTTCCCACTACAGACCACCACGTGCGTTTTTCTGCCTGAACATAAACTGCCACTTGTGAAAGATTCCCCCGTCGACACGACATCTACCGCGTGACTAACTAACTGAATGCGGGCGGGCAGCGCTTGACTGACTGCAGAGCCGTCGAGGCGCGCGTGGTATGGTGTGCCTACGCAACACGTCGGTCGACCGGCGCCGCCACCTCCGCCGCCACCCACCGCGCTCTATTCTTAACCAAGGCAAGGAAGGAAGGGAAGAAAAGGACTCGAGGCACGCCATTCTGCGCAAACAACACGGAAGACGCGGCACGGTACAAGGAAGAATGGCGCGATGGCGAGGGGTTAGGAAGGACATATGAGGCCGAAGATAATATAGGAACAAGCAAAAATTCTGAGCTTTATGGAATACTTGTTTATTCAAGTCCTCGAGAACATATCGTACGACACCGGAAATATCGTGTTCCCATAAACAAGACATAATAATATGAAATGATTTTCAGGGAATAAATTGATTTTTGATCCTTGAGAGATATGTAGTAAAAAAAGGGAAGAGAACAAACTTCATGAACAGTCATTAATGTAGACAAATAAGAAAAATTACACAAGCGCATTTTGGGATGACGCGAATATAATCAGGGGTAGTTATTTACAATTAATTTGCGTCCTTACGGGACAGTTACTCACCGCCCCATTAACTTTTTCAATATATACATTTCAATTTTTGACTCATCGAAAGAAACAGTACATTTTGGGGGAAAGATTATTTTGTGCAAAATTCGAATTAATATCTGATTAGTAGTACTCCCCAGCCATATTCAATTAGGAGAATAATTAAGTGTGTATGTAGTACGAGTAATTTATCTTAATTCATAAGATAAACATTTTCTTCAAACTCTCGTTAAAACACCGGAAACACCTTGCTTCAAAAATACATTTCTGTGGTACATAATCACTGAGAAACAATCGACGTGAAGTAAAACGAAAGGAGAGGGAGTAGCTTTTCATTTGTTCGCAAGACGAAAGCGAAGGTGAATGTCATTGTTTCGGGTTTTGAGCGATTTATGGTATCTCGTAGTCTTAAATATAAAGAGACTGAGAGGTCTTGTGTATCAAAGGGGAAAGTTTGGTTTCTCTGTCTCTCTCGCTAATCAACTCGATTCCCCTCTCTGACTCTGACTTGTTGCGCACAAGCCATTGCGCACTTTCCCTACTACCCTCCTCAAAGCGGGTGTTCGAGAGAGGGGGCGACTCACAGTATCTTCTGTCTCTTGTTATCACGGACAACCTACAGCAGAGATCGCGGAGTCAATTTATATTTACGTCTAGGATTTATTCTCGTCAGTCATTATGCGTTTTGGTAAAGAAGGCGAAATTACAAGTGAAGGACATTATAAAGTTATCTCTGGTCATAGCTTCATATAAACATACCTCTTTTAAATAACTGTTTAAGCAAAAATAAAATTATGAAGAGGTTATTATAAACACACTTTCTTTAAGCTAATATACTTTTAAACAAATAATTTAGATGGTAAATAGTTTTTTTTTACATTTAATCACGAGAAATAAGTAAAATAATAAACTGAAATGTATTAAGTGGAAAACCGTGTAGCAACGTTTCTCATTATTACGTCTTTATTTATTTTTAAAAAATTTGACGAACAATATTTAATGATTAATAGAAATTATTCTCTAAAAAATAATCGAAGACTCAGACATTATAGACGGTATTTTTTCTATCCATTTTAGATCCGTTACTATACGAGTATTCTCAAAAACATTTCAATATAGTGTAAATGAAGAGCAGTTAAATCTAACGGTCTGAAGGACGCAACGAAGGTCGTCAGGGAACCCACAAAATGTTGGTGTGTTATAACGCTCCTCTAATTTTCATGAATGATTAGTCCCAACCTCTCCCACCAAGTGAGCACAGCCGTTTATCACCTCCGTGGCCCAGGGCGCCCGCAGAGAGCGAATCGCTTGGCCATCAAGGTCATTCCCCTTCCCTTAGACCTTGTCCTAATGAATGTAATGCCTCCACAATGCACGGGATCAGCGGGTGAATACGACCTTCAGAATATCGCGAATATAGGTCATCACTCTTGAGATCTACCAAGGAACGTAACTAAATGAATTTTCACAAACACGTAGAAATATCTTAAATTGCGGTGAACCTCACCGCCAGGTAACAGATTAATTATATGTTGAATGAAAATGGAAGACGGCATCGAAATTCGAACTCGGGACCTTGAGCTCACGAGCTTAAGCGCATGAGCGCGTTAAGCTTAAGGTCCGGAGTTCGAATCTCGATCCCGTCTCCCATTCTCATTCAACATAACATAATTAATAAATGAATTTTATTAATTTCATTCTGTTTTGAGGATTGTTGTTGAAAAATAAAAACTGCAAATCGCAAACGTTTCGGATATCATTACATCCATCATCAGAAATTCTTAATGTAATGATAATATAACAATATGAAAATCATTGTTTTATTCTATACAGTCCCTATATAACATGATGTAATATTTATTTTTTATATATTTAGGCAATTATATTTTATGTATTTTTAATTTTTCTTCTCTCTGGACAAAATTAAACGAAATTAATCTTCAGTGTTAAAGAAGTATATATGATTGTGTTGGAATTACTAGAACTGCACTGTAGAACTATAATTATTGAATAAAATGGCCTTATGACACAGACTGGATGTATTATCTATTAAAGAAACAACACAATGTTTCGACCCCCACTGTAGGCCATCATCAGGCCAGTAATGAATGGATTTACTAGCCTGATGATGGCCCACAGTGGGGGTAGAAAAGTAGTATAGTTTTTTTATGGATACTTTTTTATAGTTTTCATAATAATATATAATTATTGGGCGTTTTTTAATAGGTCGTTTTATTCAATAATTGCGGTATTCTCCGTTAACATCTGTTTTTTTAAATAGAACACGAGGCGAAACATTCCTTTTTTTGACACACAACCTTTCTTATATAGGGTTTCCCCTAGAGTAGAAAATAATTTTATTGCTAACTGAATTCCTCGACTATTCGTCACACTAAATTGTCGTGTTTTTTGTACATTCTCGAATTCAAATTGCAGGTTTATGTTAGTACATTATACTATAAGGTATAGTATGTAAAATATACTGATTTTTATATATAATAACTTCACTTACCTTCTCTCAAGACATATACGAATTCAAATTCAAACATGTGAAGGTAGTCGCTGAAAGACAATTACTCGAATTAACTTGAAGTAATTTGAAGAAAAAGTACACCGAAGAAATACCACTAGAAGTGAAGAAATATGTCAATTAGAAATATTCATATGTTTAGATGATAACTTTCATTGTGACGTATGGTAAGTATTTAACTTGGCAAAATATTTCCCTTCTGACTGCTGTATACTATTAAAAGTGAATTATTGCAAATGTCTATGGTACAGAAATCTGAAAAAGTAATCGATGAAATAATTTGAAATTTCAAAGGACTGAAGCAGGAAATAAAGTGTATTTAATTAAATGCAGTTGTTTTCTTACATTCGAAAAAAATATTGTATAGTTGTTAAATAAATATGTTTAAAGCAAAATTTTTAATGCAGAATTTCATTCAAGTGTAAGACCATCTTGCATAACTTTAAACGGAAAATTACTACTAGCTTAAATATTTTTTACGAAAAGCTGTAAACACAAAAAACCGTTAAGTCGTGGTTTTCTGCAATGCATTGAACAAATTTTAAAACTATTCGTTTTAAAAAGGGACGCACATATTGATTCAAACAGGGAATTTATTAGGGATGAAAATGCATAAAAATTTCAGAATTGTGGCGATGCGCATAAAAAAGCGATAAAATTCTGTGAAACTTTTTCCCATTGTCGCGAAAATTCCTCTCAAGTCGGAGGGTGCAAGCACAACCTGACTGAATGTAAAAGAGGATAAATACGTCTGAAAAATTAATTTTGCACATAAATATGTGTGAATCCACAGAATGGAAGCTACCGTTCTAAGTATAGAAGACACACTGTGATCCTTTTCCTCAAATGATCATTACAGCGAATTGACTTACGCCACTTGGCTCTGTACGTGAGACAAACAGTGGCAAAGAATTGTGGCGAACATTTTCATCCGATAATCAACATACCTATGTTCGTAGAAAATACTGTATGTCAGTAAGAGTGAGAAATTCTGCACAAACTTTTAATCCTGTACTAAATACTCACGACTTTCTGCTTCTCTTTCATTTTTAAACGCAACAAAGTTGAGTTAGTTCCTCTTTCTTCTTGTTCTAGCTTCATTCTCCTAGTAAGCTGCACGATTTCTATTTTTAAGTTTTAACCCTTTTCAATTCATTAAAATTTACAATGAATAATATCAAATTTCTATAGTATTCCTGTTACGTTTAAGTGTATTAACTTTTGTTTGTACTCTTTCATTATTGTTGATAAAAGTTCCTAATATAACATTTGCTTTACACTATCATTCAAAAATACTTAAATCTGTTTTCGTAAAATTTCGAAATTTTCCGATAGTCCTCCATTTTGAACTCCATCACTAATATTGAAAACCTGACATCCCTGGTAGTGAGGTATTTTAATAATGATTGAAATGAAATAAAATAACTTTTTTATTATTTCCATATAATTAAATATTTATATTTTTGTTCACTCACTTATTCTTCATGGCAACTATCTATTAAGGTTGATTGATGCAAACTTTAACAGTAAACAAATAATATCTAAATATATTTTCTCTTTTAAGCATTATTGGAATATGAACTGAAACGTCTTTAACCAAATTATGAAACTTCAAAGAAAATTTGATGATCCATTAAACGCATTAAAACGAATCTTTATTAAAATGTTATCACTAATTCTTATCCGCAATTTTTTTAAAGATTGTTTCGAAATTGTTATACGAAACTCTTAATAATCTCTTAAATTTTATGGGTTCATGTTCTTCACGCCGCATCCAAACTTTTAAAGGAGTTTAGTAAAAAACATTTTTATTTTTTCATCTCAAGAAAAACTCTATTATTGATGAAATTTCCGTGCGGTTAACTTTTCATTACCTGAATATGCCATAGAAATTAACTCAAAATTATAAACAAAAACAATCAAAATATTTCTCAAATCTCTTTATTCTCCAAGAATTCATCTCATTTTAATCAATTCTCATGTTTTACAAAGATATTGTCTGATGTATTTTTTTAAATAAATTATTCCTCCAAATTATCATCATTTCAAGCACACAGATGGGGCGGTGCGTTAGAACTGGTGAAGATCTTCTCCTTTGGTGCAACAGCATTGACAGTCCATATGATGAATTCCTATAAATTTAAATTCATTTTCTAATCTTGAAAGAAATTATCAATAATACATGTCACAGTAATGTTACAAAAGGAAAAACTACCCTTGCCAATGATATGTTTCCATTTAAATCCAAGAGCCACGAGAAAGGGAAAATAGTAATGAATATTTTTTTTCTTCGCAATTACATGTATTGCCTCTTCTCTAGTATGTAGGGAAGCCATTCACGTATTATGTTTTCTAACGCACTCCTTTGAATGTCCTCATTGTAACACAATCCCAACCTCTTCCTCCAACTGTGATTTAATTAATTTTAAGAAACTTAACAAATTTCAAGGAATTTTTACGGACGTTTATGAGAAAATTAGGAATATTTTTCCCGGATAAAATTATTTTCTACAGTAAATGTATTCATCAAATTATCATTCGTCTAATTCTAGATCTATAGTCTTAGAATGAAATAAAAGTTTTCAACTCAAACAGTACCATATTATCCATTTAAATTGTACATATGAGAAAAAAATTTAGCCATAAATCTTTATTGAAATTTGTATTAGTTTTAGGTTTGAATAATATAATGTTGCCAAGTGAATGAAAAATGTTGCAAAATGAAAAGTCAAGTTAACGTTATCTACATTACATACTTATGTCACGTCACAATTTCTGACTTTCCCACTTCCATCAACAGTATGACCATACGAAAAGAATCTTATGTAGTAAAATATTATTTCAATAGTACAATATGTTAACCAATAGATTTTCCAGAAGTAACACAGTTAAAATATCGAATGTTGAAGACAGAAAAAAATAATGCACGGAAATACACATAAGATTAATTACATTTTTAAAAGGTTGTTCTTTTCCCAGTTCAATAAAGAAGGAAAACATTTTTCCATAAAAAAGTAGAACCTCAAAAAGTTGACACAAAACATTGGATTAAAGAAATCGTTCTCAAAGGAAAACTCAGGACTGGCATTGTACATTATCACTAATATGAAAACCACTGCACAAAATCGCTCTCAAATCGACCTATTTAGAAGACAACCAAATGAATTTAATTAACTTCCCACCACGCGTTACTACAACGTGTTCCTGGGTAGAAAAAAACATTGAAAGTTTCTCAACTTAAATAACTTCTCAGATTAAAAGCAAAGGAGTGGTGGTTATTGGGAAAAAGTTATTGTGAGTTAAAGCCTAAAAGTCGGCGGACTTAGTCGTTAATTGGAAGTTATTAATGTGAACTTTGGAATGGGGGAAAACGTGTGAACTTTTAAATATGATGAACGAGATACGTTCTCATTAGCTACTTTCAGAACTCCCCGTCCCCAAGAAGAAAATTGAGTTACTAATATGAACACACAATGAAAAAAACAGATTTAGCAATCTGCTACATTCCAAATAATAAAATAACGTACTATAACACATTAATTATCTCAATATTCAGACATTCCTAAAAAAACAGGAAACAGGGTTTTGGCTGAGAGTAGGTCTACAAGGTAATTCCGAAAATGCATACCACTGAAACCAAGTTTCATTAATTCAAAGGTTTTAGTAAAACATTTTCATACATATATTATGTTTTCAGCAATTAAGTACTCGATAAACTAACAAGACTTGCAATATTTTACAGTTGACAAAAAGATAATACGTACGTCAACTGCAAAATCCATATTTGAAATACAAATTAAATTATCTCTTTGAAAGACTCGTAATTACTAATGGTGGCGGTTGTAGACGTCGAGGTTGTAGAATGTTACCAGTCACTATAATACGAGTAGAATAGAAGAAAGGTGGAAACGATAAAACATGAAGAAGAGTCTAAGTTTAGAAACGCGGTGATCTGACTTGATTGCATCGTCTCAAGTGATTGACAAAGGTGTATTTAGATCAAACGTAAATGGACGGTATTACACACTGTAAGCAGCTATGTAGACCCAAGTTTTTCACCGGTTTACCTATGAGCAGTTTTATGGTAATGGTCCATTGCTTGTTTCCGAAAAGAAAGAAGTTTTACCGCGTTGTGTTACTTAGTTTGAACTTTCTTTTCTTGCCAATATCTTGTATCCATTTACGTATCCTGTATCCATTTTCCGCTCAATTACGATATCTTTCCCTTCATTTACGCCCTTATTCTTCCGTATTGTTCATTGCCTTTTCCGAGAATCGCATCAAAGGAAGAAGGAAATTGGGCGCACCATCTCTTCCAAAGGCTCACCAAGGGATAATTACAATTATAAATGATGATATAATGCATGCATCTTATGGAGGAAAAACGTTTTTTAAATACCAACTTTTATATCACGAAATATCGTTTGTAGTTCATTTTTATCTAGTATATTTTACATCACTTTTATCTATTTCTCACCCGACAATTGGGAAAGATATTTTACTTTTTCTGAGGTGAGAAGCATAAATTACGAAACAGTTGCGCTCGGCCGCCATGTTTGTACAAGCTCTTATGCATTACAAGCGAGTCAAACGAGTTCTTGAATATTGTTTGTACTGTATTATTAACTGATAGATACAAATTAAATCATTATTCTCTTCATTATTATTCATATTATTGTGTTTTAAAATAATTCAAATAAAAATACGGAAAACAATTATACATCTCAGTGATTTGACTAACTTGGAGTGCTTGTCGCAACTTAAAGGTTCACAACAGACTACTAAGTGGTATCCCGAATCGTAATGACGGATGCTCTTTCTTTTCTCACAATGCGCCGCCTCTCTCCAGTCGTCTACTCGCCTCGAATCAAATTATAGCTTTCATCGAGAAATGTTTTTTAAATGGGTATTTATTATTTCTTTTGTTAAAACACGAAAATACTTAACATTTAAATTCGTGTTCAATGACCCTAAAAACTAAAGAATTTACAGTATAGCCGGACAGGCCCTGGCGGAGATACCAGACGAAGAGTGTCCTACAACGGTCTGTGTTGATCATACACCCATCCTGTTTCGTACAATCTGCTGCCTTGTAGGAGGGGGAGGGAACCCCAAAGAATTCAGATACGCAGTAGCCATTGGAAAAAAAAACCTGACTGTACCCCTGCATATAGTGTCATTTCTCTCTTGGGAATCACAGTCAGTAGACGACTCAGTAATTTCTAAGAGATTTGGTTTCTACCGGGGCTGGAACTACATTTATTTTCGGAGGGGAGAGGGGGAAGTTTAACCATTGGCACCCCGCACCTCTGAAGTTACAGATCTATGAGGAGAGTACCATGTATAATAAGTTAAAAATTAAATACTCTCCTTTAATATTCATAATTGTACACATACAAAACATATCTTGTAGCACACCCTTGTAATAAGATATAAAGTATACATACAAAGAAACATTTAACGAATTGTCGTTTATAATGAAGTTCGGAACGTTCACAACCACAGAACAGTGTAATTCTTTTATCATAAATATCCACTCGAGCGCTCCTAAAGAGGGAATAATATATTTTATTGTTTGGTGGTTGATGAGATTGATGTATTTTTAAAAAAATCCTTCAGTGTTCCCCATAGTTTGGCGTCCCGATCACTCGGCAACTGGGACACGTGACCCCCCCCCCCTATAGACCCGGTCCTACTTTCTATATTGATAGAATGATCTACTGTTATTATTGGACGGCGTCTTTACGCGATCGATACACGGGGGTAAAGGCGAGTTTTGTTGAAGCAAGCCAGAGAATAGGAAGTGGGCTAGTCGTTGCCAAAGAGAGTCGCGAAAACTGTGGAGAGAGATAAGAAATTTGTCAATGATTCAAAATAATTTTTCATCGCCACCATAAGTCATTAACGGTTGACAAGAGCCATCTTTTTAACTCACAACTTCCGAGTACCTATTCGGGGAGGGAAGTATGTATTGTCTACGGTCAAGTGAAAATTGTGACGGACCGGGACTCGATCCCGAGATTTCAAACTTTAGTCGCAGATGAGCTACCGCCGCACCACCCGCCTCGACTCCCGAAACCTATACACAACATCCACCCGGTCTGTTCCGGCAACCTGAGTCATAAAGGAGATAAGTGATCACTCGTGGTTTCCTATGCTGGGGGCACTTGTACTCTGTTTCCACGTACCTACGTGTCGGATGCAATTTTTTAACTCACGACTTCCCAGTCTCTACTTGGGGAGGGAATATAACCCACAGAATATACCCCATATTGAACCACCAAAGATAGTATGTAGGTCGAGGAAGGCCATTCACCCCTTCGTCAGGTAAGGGAAGGCAGGGCGTGGTCTCAAGAGAACAAACGAATGGCACGAGTGTGAAATGCACTTAACACCAAGTCAGATGTTTGCGTTCGCGTTTCTTGTTAGAAAAAGCTCTCACGTTCTCACATCCTTCCGTTTCACAGAGCATTTTGTTACTCAGCTATGCATCTGGAACTCCTTTACAATTGCGGAAGGGTAGAGTATAAATAGCCGTTTTTTACTCACACCTTTCCCTCGTATAACTACAATTCGTCATCGTCAACCAACACTTGAATATGAATAACGTACTGTCCCCCCTTTGTCAAAACGATTCATGTCACTCAGGAATCCTTCTATAGTATTTCAAAGAAATAAAAAAAATACCTCTGGGTTTAATCTGAAACGCACAGTTATGAACTTCCCATCGCACGATTGTTCAATGTTAAGGAATTTATTCATTTAAGAAACATAATAAAGGCTCGCTCCACTTGACAGTCATTACGCTCACTAGGACTATGAAGTTATTCTCCTAAACCGTATATATAATGGTGTAATTATCCCATTGACTTTTTAAATATTCATGTCGAAAGTGATAATAAATTATCACATTGTTGTCGGATATACTTTAAATAGTGCATTACAATACAAATAAATACTTTAATGGATAATTATTATTACATTTATTTTATCTGATCAGTCTTAGGGGAGTACATACAATATTTCTGAAGAGATGAATCTATCATACGCGAATTCATAGAAAACGTATATTACATCCTCTTGGAAAGAAATTGTTTAGATGAGGATGAATTGATGAGAATTTTTCGTGTATCCTTTATTCACGAACCATGGTAGGAAAATGGAAGGTATCCGTGTTGGTACATCAATAATGTACATTTTGAAGGAAAAGTCTACATTAAGTTAAATAACTTTATTTCTTCCCATTCCTCGTCATTAAAAAATAGTTAATGTATGATTCAGTGGGAAACAGGAAGAGAAACTGAAATGTATAATGTTCCACGTATAACGTAATTTTTTTTTCACACAAAATAATTAGATGGATAGTTCTGATTTGGAAATAAATCTACTGGTGAATACATGTAACAAGTAGTTTCAAAGGTAACTAACTAAGTGATATAGAAGGGGTGATGGAAGTAATGGAGCTAGTATGTAAAACAGATTTATTTTGGCAATTCTTCATGAGCCACTTCGACCCATTTCTGTCTCCAGGTGTATTCGAACAGTAATTCATCAAACAGTAAAGGTAAGATTAACGTTCATACTGTTTACAGAAAAATACATTGAAGCTTAAAAAGTGTTTTTAATCGGATCTGTGACAAAATTGAATTGGTAATACAAAGCCATTGACGTCAGAGAGGGTTGCAAAGTTCAAAGGGCACCAGAAGTTTGAAATCAATTTCAGCAACATTAGATGGAAATGTTCTTGTGTCTACATTCCATCTCATGGCAGTACATACATATTTCAGTGTTTCCCTATTTTCAATGTCTCGTGGGATGAAACCTAGAGGAACATGGAGTTGTAGGTGGACAGTGACGTCACGTAACACAAGGGAGATCCTTCCTTGTTAGCGCAGAGCGTACACGCAATCCGTCCCTATGCGTCCATGTCTCTCCCAGAGGTCTCACGCGCCATCACTTCATCATTTGAGTGTCGAGATGATATTTCATCGCTCTTCACGGTGGAAGCAACTACATAACATTCTTCGCCTTGAAATATGTGATTGAAGAAACAATATTTACAAAGGAAGTCGGATGTATTCTACGGAGATTTAATGCTGTGTTTTAATTAAAAGCTATTTGTAAATAATGTTTAAAATTATTGTCACGATATTCAAGAGATCTACATTTTCTTCACTACATAAGAAATCTCCAATTATCTTCGAAAAATAGTTCAAATATTGCAGTTTTACACTCATGCATGTCGCGGAATTGTCAAACATCAAATAAAATTTTTGATATTGTATTAGATATTGTATTGATATTGTATTTCATATTATACTTCGTAACGAAGAAATCTGGTGCTGCTTAGGAGTTTTAATTGGTCTTTTCCTGCCATTTCACACAATTACACGAAGTGTGATAAATAGAAAATGGGTGACAAGTGGTCCATTTTCCAACCATTAAAAATTACTCGCTGATACCTTCACAAAAACCGCCCAACTTACTCGCCGAGCATATGTTCACCAATTCTCGTCTTTCTTCATTTAATCCGGGAATGTAAACAAACTGGGACGTTCGAAAATTTTCACGCTTAAATTGATTGAATTGATTGAAAGAAATAACCATGGTTGTATTCGTTAGGTTTGGAGATTGTCACCGACTTAGAAAACCATACCATATCTTAAAATTACCATAAAT
>NNCF01126033.1:695791-711354 GCA_002313205.1 Laupala kohalensis | reverse complement strand
ACATCGGTCGGGCGGGTGATCTAACTCGCGCCTTCCCAGTTAGACACTACCATGCATTACGATTTTTTTTTATTTACTCACGTATTTTAAAAAGGAGATACCAAAAAATTTTCACTTGAAAAATGAACTCATGAATAATTAATACTTGAGGAACTTTAAACTTCGTAATAAATTTTCAGGCGAGATGCTGAGCCGTGGAACTTCTTTCAGAGCAAATTGCTCCCCCACTCCACTGTGCACCATCTGCGTCAACATTTCGCCCGTTGCAAAATGTCGAAGGGCGTATGACATCGACCGCTCCTCGCAATGCGCACATCATCACCATATACGCGACGGGAGACGTCCGAAATATGCGACGGACACCCTCGTGGGGGTGAGCGGCTCGTTTATAGCTTACCGCTCTTTCACACTGACGTTGGATAAGCATTAAGAGTGTACATGAAAATTATTACAATTTATTTATGTATTTATTTTATATACTATACGAACGCAAAATTAATGGTGGAGAACAAGGAAGATGGTTAGCAAAATTGAGACGTACTGGAATATTCAACCCTCGAAATTGGGGACACTATATAGACAAGGAGGAGACATATCATGAGTTTGAAGAATATGCGACGGAGTCAATGTTGGTTCGGGGAGTAGCAAGAATGACTGGTTAGAAGCACTGGATCACTACGAGTTCGGGACGGCGAATGCGTGCGGCCTCAAGAAAACCGCAAAGAAACAATTGGAAAGAGAAAATAAATATTAAGAGAGGGAAGTACCAATAAGGCATGTAAACACTGGTAATGACTATGTGCTGAGGTTGAAAGTGAACAATAAATAGAATGTAAAAAAAAATTTATCAAGTCTATAGCGAGAAATATTAGGAATGATGACATACAATCCTCTCGAGATGTAACCAATGGAGCCAAAGTGCGATGTTGCAATATATCTGCTGCGGGAGATGATTTTTTCCTAGCATGCTACGGCACCCACACGAACACTTCTAATCCGTGGAAGAGTTAACCAGGCACAGGTCAAAGATTAGCTGTCAAGCCCTCAATCCGTCACAGTTCGCATATCAAATACTGCCACTTCTACGAATCGACTAATGTAAGCGGCAGCATCCCAACGTAAACTCTCGATTTTGTTGACAAGAGTACAACGCCCTTATGTCTAAACTGAAGAGAAGAGTCGGCAATCTCGTAATCACGTCGTTTCACGTGGTGGGTGGCTTCTTTAGTGCGAACACTGTATTGCGCCAGTGCGTGACTACGAAGAACTAAGCGATGGCATAGTGAGCGTAAGCTGAGCGCAGTGCAAAGACTTAGTTTGCTACATTGGAGTAAATGTTAGAAAAGTGTTTCCTTCCGATAGACATGGGAATAGATAAAATGGCGTTACGATATCATGTAAGAAATAGGTATGAGATAGAAATGAAGGGAGATAAAATTGGAAAAGAAACTAAAGGATGGAAGAATCGCACAACCAGGAGATTAGAGTTTTGCAGGTCCGATGGGAGCGTTTGAAAGAAGGGAGGGATTTATGGAACTTCATTAAACTGGCAGAGTACGTAGACAAGGATAGACGATGGTTTGTTCCCTATGGAAGTATGCCAGAATACCTTACGATACATGGAGACATGAATAAATATTTTTATGCTACGAAAATAACAAGAAGTAACCAGTGTGTGTGGGAAAGGAAAATATAATGTTAAACATATTATGTATGGCTGTATAATAGACGCGAAAGAGCAAGGAAAATGGTTCCATAATAACGAGAGGACATGCATAAATGGGATCAAGGACAGAGAAAAATTTATTGAAAACGAAAGAAATTACAATGACTTTGAAGAATTTGTGACAAAGTATGAGTTTGCGACACGCGGCACGAATGAGAAAATGATAGGAAAGCAAGGGAAAGAGGAGGACGACTTAGGAAAGATGGAGGGAGGGTTTTACATTGTGTTGTAAAACCATGGTAATGATCAAGAGCTCAGGTACAGGGTAAAACAGTATGGTAAACAATAATAATAAAACAAAGAAATGGAACAAGACATAGTAATTTCAAGTATTATTGACAAGAATAGGAAGTGATGATGAATGAGCGTGTGGTAAGGGGGTGTACAGGGTAAGGTTGGGTAATTGAGGAGAAATAGGAAATTAGTTTATACCATTTGCAAAAAGACAAATTATAAGATATACAATATTTCATAGATTACCTAGCTATTACGTAAAAGCACAATAATTTCTACAGAAATATGTTATGGTGTCATATACTTGCAAAAACAAAATTGACTGGCGTGGAGTAATTACGAATTTAAAGGGGTAATGACACACATACCTGTACCAGCTATTCTAAACTAAGCTACGTTTCAGTGACAATATATTTATGGCTCAGTTATCTAAAATGTATCCAATGGATAAAAGTAATAAAACAGCTTCTTAGAAAATAGTTGTGATATCTACAGTTACGTCCGTAATTACCCATTATCAATTCAAATAAAAATTTCTCTGTCTTCAATTATCCCCAAAACAGACTATTTACAAAAATATTAACAAATAATTAATAACATTGATTCTATACCACGCTATTTAGATCATTTTTTGTAGCAAAAAAACTATTCAAAAAACGTTTTGGAGACCCCGAAATGGTAAATTTAAATTGTAGTAGTAGCATCTTAAATAACTAAAAGGATAATTGTAAGCATTGGTTCAAAATAAAATTGTAAATTTGCCCCAAAATGAGAAAGGTTTTCTTGTAAAATACCTTAAATTAATGTTTTGGAATATAATCAATAACAATAAAAAAAAACTGACATAATTTGAGATATAATCCCAAAACTTCTGTCCATAATTACTTGTTTTTCGTATTTACCCCACTCTGCCCTACGCCTGAGCATGTTTTTTAGGATTGTCAGTTGTAAATGACAGAGAGAAGAAAATGTCTCGGAAGTTATGGGGAAAGAAGTATCGGGTATAAATTGTGAATTGTTGGTCCAAAGAGGTTGCTTAATATGAATAATCAGGTGAAGCACTTTTTTTAATTCGTGGAGACGTCTAGAGTTTCTACCAGTCGTCCGACTTTGTTCTCAGTATCGGGTTCGTCTACAGAAAAGAAAGAAGAAAGTCGAAGAGATAAATTGAAGATCGTTGTCAAATTAACGGCCGAGCGAGAGACGCAAAATAACAGACTGGTCTAAGTAATATAAGGAATAAACTTTTACGAGCTCCTTACAAAAAGTTTCAAGTTTAAACCTGCGTAGCGGTACAGGTGAACGTAGATGAGTTGAACTCAAAAGGACACGTGAAAATTTTGAATTGTCTGAAAATTCTAATTACACATGTTCACTTAAGTAAATAAAGGAACACGTTTTTTCATCTTTAAATTTATTTCATTAACGAAATAGTATATTATAAAATATTCTGACTTTAACTACTAGAAAAAAATTTAACAACAACTTTAAAATTTAAAAAGTCCATTTAAAAAATTATACTACTATATACAAAAAACCAACATTATTAATATACAGCAATGGTACTGTGAGGCGAAGAATAAAGCAGCAAATTTTAAATGTTGTGAAATAAATCTTGAATTATTGCTAACTTTTGTCCAATCAGCGTGTGAATCTTAGTTTCAACTGAATCACTCCGGATAGTCGTGATTCTTCTCAGACCAGGTTGAGAGTCGAAGGTCAGGAGCAGAATCGGAAAGAGTAATCCTCTCTCTTCAACATCTATCCCCGGAAACATGATAAAATAATAGGCTACGTTATTGATATTAATAACAGGATTTCAAGCCCTGGTTTTGTCTTAACGAATACATGACCTAAGTTCCAAATATAAAAAATAAAATTAGAATTATCTACGATTCTTTCATACCGTTTTAAAGGAAAATTCTTTTTCCATTTATTTATTTCATAGATCAGTCCGAAGGATTTACATGTGTGGTTACAGAATATTGATAATATAAATATGATACGATTCAATAATTACAGATCACCCTATGAGGTTCTTGAGTAAACTTAATACAAGGTTATGGTAATCACATGAAGTTGGGGATATGAAGAATGGAAGATTGCAGGCAAGTTATTTTATACGATCATTTGTGTAGGTTTTTTTAATACTGAATGTAAAAGATGAGGTACGTCCTAGGGGAATATTTGGAGCTGAGGAAAGTTTTTTGAAGAACTTTGTGTTAAGATAAGTGGTAGAGGAGGAGAATGGTTGGATACTTAGGTCTCGATGAATAGTGACATTGCGCACAAACCATGGTGTTCCGGTTATTCGACGTAGAGTTTCGTTTTGAAATGCTTGAAGTTTTTCCATGTTGGAAGGGGATGCAGTGGACCATATTGGTGAGACATAGGTTAAAATAGATCGGATTAATATTTTCTAAAGTAGAACATAATTTTTGAGTTTAAGAATAGAAAATAGAAGGGAATAAACGAAGCGTTCGAACAAAAATGGAATTTGAATTATGAAAGCTCGAATAAATCAAGTTTAAGTGTATCTACTTCAGGTGTCAATCAGTTGAGAACTATTAAAACTTATTACAAAAAAAGAACTATTACTAAACTAATCCGCATATATTAATGAGCTTATGTTCAAGTATTCATAATACTAAAATTCTTTAAGAACAATCTTTGAACGTTTGAAACTAAATTTAGTTGTACAGTCAATCTATTTTATGCGCACCATCTATCCGTTTTACGACTCTTCAAGATCTGCTCACACCGACATATCTCTCTCTCATCGTCTTCCTACATCTTTAACCCTTGTCTCTTGTGCAGAGGTATAAAAACGGATATACTTCGCCTCTACAACTTCTTCTTGCTCGACGTTTCCGTCGTCTAAAACTCTTAGATGACACTCTAACTTCCGTGCGAGGCGTACAAAGAGAAAGAAATGACGAGAACGTGTCTGTGACTCAACGCGGCGGATCTTGAGGGACGGAGTTCGAAGTGTAGTCAACGCAACGAGAGGAGACTTTAGTGCTCGACAAACGCTAACGACACATTTTTTAAAAAAACAAGTCGTGCTTTCCGTCAGAAAGAAATCTAAACAATCTTGGGTAAACGTGCTGCGGAATATTGTTGCAAGTAAAAACGACCTTATATCGCAGACAATTTATTCGGCTTTCCTTCTTACGTGTGTTGTACTGACATTTTTTATTATGTCATCCTATTATGCCAAGTGAGTCATCTCTGAAACACGCACTCTTTGTATGAGTTGAGTGACTCATCTTATTTGTTGGCTTTCTCTGGAATGTTTCCTTTAACACCATAGGTTTACTCAAATTTCAAGCCATGGACTTAAAAAAAATAGAGGAAATCATTGGACATCATATAATCAGATCCATTAATTACAAGTTCCTTTGCTGATTATATTTTCAAATCACGATTCTACTCAATTTGGACGAGTCCAGGAATTTCATTACAATCACATAATCACACGGATAAACCATCGATAGCTGGTCGAGTCATGACGTCACGCAATCCACTGCACTAATCGAACACGCAGCCGTGTACAAAGACGAGAGATTTTGAAAAGATGGGTCCTTTCATTCGAACTGTTAACTTCGCTCCACAACCTTGTAAGAGGACACTCCTCGCGTCACAGCACTTTCATCGTGGGTCGGCATGCTAGCCGACATTTTGTCAAGTTCAACCCTTCACTACTACGCTACAGAAGGCACTTTCGTCCATGTGATCATCAGTCTTCAAACTTTGGATTTCGAAGCAACACGCCGATTCAACCACCTTCAACATCATCTACGCTGACTTTCCAAGATAATCACATCACGCTCCATTGGAAAACTAGCAAATTATCATTATTCTTCATTACTTTCATAGCATGTCATTAAACTATTTGTTCTTCTAGGAAATCAATATTCATCTTGCTTCTCATCCTTTTTCACTCTTTATTTTCACTATAAATCATCCCATGTGCAGATAAGACCAAATGTGTCTACACATGTGTATACCAGCGACACTTGTCAAAAATTTAAAACGTGTGTGTATTCAATAGTCATTAATGTTTAGTCACCTGACGAAGTCTCACACATAAGACGAAACGTTGTTCTTTATGCGTTTCAATATTGTGTATTTAATTGAAAATTTTAGATTTTTAAATCTTTGTCAAGTGTTGCTGATATGCACGTGTAAAAAGGGAAGAAGAGTAAACTGTCTGCAATATAAGGTGGTTTTTACTTGCAACGCTATTAGCTGCAGGCGTACATTAAGCTAATTCAACGTGTTGCAAAAAAAAATCATAAACACGATCATTTCTTCATATCACCGATAACTAATCATATGCGAAGAGTGAATAATTCCATTCTCTTGGACCTAAAGGGGCGTTTATATCAGGAAGGGTTAAATTAATTTTGATAAACTTATCACATTATAGAGTTTAAGGGAAACCAAGAGATAGATATCGTTCTAGCCTCTCCTAGAATTGTTTCTGCACTTAAACTTCAGTTTATGCACTAAAACAACACTTTAACTTTCCTTCCGTATTGTATCATTTGACGAGGTTTATCATTCAATTCCCTTAGTTTCTTTTGGTTGTTTTTCTGTTTTCACTTCATTAATCGAACCTGCTTATGTTTTTCAATATTATATAAGAAAATTAAATTTACTTATAAATCATCTGTCCTCTTCTAGAAAATGAAGAAACGACAAAGCTTAACATAATTTACCAACAACTGTACATCTTATAAGTATGAAATTAATTGTACGAAAATATTTACAATCAAATTGATTGATCTTATAATATTGTTACTTCTTCAGCTATGCGTGAGAATTATTTGCTCGATTCTAGTTAGTTTAACTTTTTTCTCAAACTCATACACGTAATTTATTTCTGAATTAAAAGAAACAATTAGTTTTAATCTAATAATAGTTCACACACGCTGAAGAAAATTTTGAAAATAACCGTTATCAATTTTATGGGCTTTTCCAAGTTTCAACGCCATATTTATGAGTAATGTCGCAACAAGATTTACAGACAGGTCTAAAAAAAACTGCCCGGAAGTCGAAAAATTCCGTTATTCTTTTCCCAAATTGGATTTTTAGTCAACACTGATTTGAAAATATTCATATTCGTGTTAAGCATAAAAACAGAGGTAAAAAATTAGCTCACCTTTACAACTTTTAATTGAAATCTCTACGTTACTGGACTGCTTTGCTGGATCACATCAAAATCCCATATTCAAATCTCTTGAAGTCGACCATCATTAATATATGTCAAATTCGCGGGAATTCGCTGAACACATATGACACGATGTCGTTTAGGAAAAATAAAATGTTACACAAGGAATTGCAGAACAAGTGAATTCTCAGGTAAAGGAAAGGAGTCAAGTTCATTAGGAACCGGGTGAACTTCGACAAGGTGCTATCAATTTATGGAATCTGGTTAAGAGCGGTTGGAACGGCCAGGGGTTCGGTCAAATAGTGTATCGATAGTTCGTTTAATTATGTTTCCAAGGAATTTCACTGGATATTGGAATTGGACGAATTAATTGTTGCAAATTTAAGCTCATTAATCGGAAATTACAAAAAGTGAAAAATTGAGAGAAGATTTGTCTGAATTAGTCAAAATCGAATATGATATACAATAGTCTTTTATTTTGTAATCACACCTTTTTTCTTTGAAATGTTTCAGTTTTCTAACGCATAGTTGTTAAATAATATTTTTGTTATACCAATTTCTCTTTCTTCAAACACTTCTTTGATATTTTTATCATTATAATTTTCAATTTCAGATGAATATACTTTGAGACTCTTCCTACTTCAATTACAGGAAGTAGCTTTAAGGTAAAAATTAAGGGAGATGGAATGATATGGGAAGGGTGAGTGTGTGAGTCACGGCGAGGTAGGCTGAAACATGTAAGATAGAGGAAATTCTTCATGAATAGATATCATTCGAGCATCCCGTGGCGCAGCGGAGAGCGAGCTCTGATGACGGTTGTTTTAACCGCGGATAATTCAAGTAGAATTACGGGAGGTGGGCAACGAGGATTCGCGGCAGGTTTTTCTCGGGATACTCCTGTTTCCTCTGCCTTTCATTTGAACTCGAGTCCCTCTTCCGCATTCATTATCATTTTACTACTTTGGATTTACTCTCTCTCCATTCCCCCACAAAGCCGTCTTGGTTTCTGTCTAGGTAGAACTCGGTGATGGAGTACTGTCTAGCGCAATCTGTTCTTCTATTTACTTATTTCATTTGCTTATTTTATGCTTTTTGGCGAGGCTCAGGTCATGAGACCTGCTCTTCCACCTAACCGTTGGACTAGGGTAAGGGAATTGGGAAGGAGAGATGTTGGGTTGACGGGAAACTTAAAGTAACCGACATTTGTCTGGAGTAGGTGAGGGAAACCCTAGCTGAAAACCTCACCTAGTTCGGCCGAGCAGGGTTTGAAACCCACGGTCTACCGCTCAGCGGGATCGTTCATCCATTAAGCAGTATAAAATATCTACATTGTGTGATTAAGTTTCATTAGTCTTTTTAGTACAAATGTCTTGTATATACAGTGTTTGTTTTACTTTCATATAAGTTAAGGTAGTACAAGTTCAAGTAGAATTAAATCAATAAATTATCTGAAATCGGCGTAAATAAACAAAGAAACGTAGTGATTCCAACTAGAAAAACATACGTCACCGACCATTTAAATGACAAAATTGCAATTATAATTGATATTGTAATGCATAGCGTCTCGTGGATTTTTCTCTTTGGGCTTTTGGGCTAGTCTTATGGAGAAAAAACTTATTGAAAATAAGCCTCTTTCGCAAATGTCCGATGGCCTATAGATAAAAGTAACGTACAAAACACTACGGAAAATTTACTACAAATCAAAGAAAACTTCCATCACATTCGTGATTTAAATGTTGGTCAGTTTTGTAAATAAGTGTTATCTCCATAAGACGCAATGTTTTACAATATCAATTATAATTGTCATTACCTCATTTAAATGGCCGGTGAGGTATGTTTTTCAAGATGAAATCACAAGAAGTACATGTTACTTTGTTTATTAATGCCGATTTAAGATATTTTAGTGATTTAATTCTACCTAAGCTAGTACTACCTTCAGTTGTATATAGTTGTTTCACGTTTGCGTGTTTTCAGAGAAAATTTTAAAGAAAAAACTACTGTTGGGTGCGGAACATAGGAATATTTATCATTCCTTGCGAGAAAATGTCTTCATATAATCGGTGGGAATTTTTTCGGATGAAACCGTGTGTATAGCTTGCTTTAGTAATGTACCATTTCACTTCGCGAATCTCAATAACTTTCGATTCTCGAAGTGTTTTGGCTATGACTCTCAGTTCTCTTCCAGCTATCAAAATATAATAATTGATAGTATTATTTCACTAGACTACATTTAGTAAAACAATGTTAATTTCGAATAATCAATTTCTGCCTACGAAAAGATACTCTTACTATTTGTTCCGTACTACTTTTGAAACTAAAGGGTAATGACAATAATTAGATAAACGAGGATCAGATTAGATGCAGGATAAATTGTTGATCGATATATACCAGATTCAACATTGAATTTGATTTGTTTTTTAATATTAGGAATGCAAAGTTTATTTGAATGTTAAGTATCGTGATAGTTTAGACAAACTTGGTTTAAGGAATAGCAATCAAATTTGGAATCGAGAATCGAGGACGAAAACAAGAAATCGTGACGAAAATCAGAATCAAAAAATTTTGCAATTGGCACATCACTAGTTTATTTAATTTTTACTTATATTTTAAGAACGCCTTAATTTTTTTCATATGATGTTAATATTTGTATACATTTTGTATTTTGTTGATAGATGTTCAACTGTTTACATGAAGTTTAATGATAATTTTATATATCTTTTAACTTTTCCCGATCTTTCAAATCGTACAACCGAGATATATTAACTGGTGAATTACTATTATTATTATTATTATTGTTGTTGTTGTTATTACGGAGTGGTATTCACTTCAAAGCTCTAAAAATGTTGTGGCTGGTGGAAGTTTTACATCCAGCTCTCTAAAGGTTTTGAGGAACTTCCTTAAAATGTGGGCTGAACCAAAAAGATCTCTTGTATTTCCCATTCTCTTGGTTTCCCAGGTATGAAATCTAGAAGCTTCTTTAAATTACAGGAAGTGCACCAAGGGAACCTACAATGACGGATAATCTTTGTTTCAATCCCCCACATCCCACTAATTTCGATAGTCTTCTCTTCTTATTATTATTACTATATTAGTACAAGTATTATTATAATTATAAACATTATTCTTTGAAGGCCGAGTACATGTGTCTTACGACCATCTAAAGGTATCTGACATACGCCCACGTGAAGCTATTGCATCATGGATTATCCACCCATGTCCAGTGATCCTTCGGACAGCACCAAGAGAAATACGCAGTGGGATTATTTCTAGTCCTCTTTACTTCTGTTGCGGTCGTATTTTCACGAGAACACACTGCTCCAGTTCCAAGAACGATCCGGAACCTCAAACATGTACTCTGGCGAACATGTGCACTTCTGAGGGCGCGTGTACGCTTGTCATGGACAGTTTCCTCTAGCTTTAACTCTTGACTAAATTTAAGAAACACGGAGAAGGAATTAAAAACAAGGATGCGGCTGAAAGCGTATGATATAAATAAACAAATTTATTGTCAAAATAGCAAACTGTGTATGACCACGTGGAGGACAATTAATTAGTTTACTCTCCGGCAGCAAGCAAGGGACGGTCCCAATTCCGATCAAGGGTCCTAAGGCAGAGGCGGATTTATCATTTCAACTCAGTCTTAAGATAAGAATAAAAATAGTTCGGTAGGTGTTATAATATTCATAGAATACCAAGCTCTTACCATACCACTGAATGGAAGAGCAAATGTTCTATTCAGGTGGGTTCTCCGTCTTATTCCACAAGAGTGTTGGTTTTCCCAGCAAACCAATATATCTCCTTTTCAATTTCTTCTCCCAAGTCATGTTTAAGTGAACAGCAGTCCTTATGATCTGATCCTCCCCATAATAACATTTAATAAAAAAATAAGCAAGTTTAGATATTCGTGGCAGTTTATTTTCATACTACAGTTATACCATTTTTTTATCAACAAGTAAATAATATTTTGAGTGTAGGACACAATAAATACATCCTTCTTAGATTGCAATTAGACGTTTTGACTTCCTTCATTTTTAGGGGTGAATATACTCTTATATCAAGGTTCGTATTTATTTCAAAAAATGCACAATAAAAGCTAACTAAAAACCTATTAAATAATAAAACAGGTAACATGCTACATACCTCGCTACCTATTGGAGATTCAATTATGTTGGCAATCTAAGAATGATGTATTTAATGTAACTTACAATCAAGAGATCATATACTGGTTAATACGCCTGGTGTAGAATTTTGACCCATTTTTTATCGCACTCTTGTATAAAGGTTTATTTATTTATTTCGGTGAGTTATTCTCTCCCTTGTAACCTCACAATATAAACGAAGAAATCGAGAAAGCGAGCTTGGTTTGTTGGAGAATGTAAGGTACCAAACAGACTTTGGTCTAGAGTAAACGAGGGAAACCCCAGCTGAAAACCTCACCCATTTTGCCCTGAGTGCAAGAACCCGCGCTCTTCTCTTCAGTGAGCAAGAAGCGGAGACGTTATCACGGTTGTGGCTAGATAATTAGTGTATTTTTCTCAGATATGTCCATACATAGTTTGTTTTAGGGTTGGGCCAGGCCCGACGTGAGAGGGGGGACAACCGGTGCTGTAGCCTCGGGACCTAGTTCCCAAAGGGGGCCCGGCGCGGCAGGTATAACTGTTTAATTTTTGCTCAAGTATAAATTTTTTTCTTGTAAATACATTTTTTTTTCGAGAATGACTGAGACAATTTTTATGAAATTCAAGTATTAAATGTGTTTTGGAATGTGTCACTTCGGAATTTGGTTTCGAATTTTCATACCCCACCCCTGGAATGAAATCCGAGCTCCGTGACTGCAACTGTAATTGTTACTACAAGAATTTTATCTTAACGTTTTATGCGTGCATTGTTACAAGCGTTAAATTGTGTTGTTCAGTTGTAGTGGAGGCAGTATGTAGTGGTGACAGGAAGTGTGTGTGTGTGTGTGGGGGGGGGGACAGAATGATCTGTCCACGGGGTGCATGATATATATCCACGGTCCTGAGATGGGCGATGGGGATGAAACAGAAAGGAACGAAGTGAATGCGATACCCACCGTCATGGATGCACGGGAGAAATGGGTAGTTGAGATACCTCTTAAACAACTTCTTATCGTTGTGATACACGTCTCCCCAACACTATCAGGAAACATGTAGGGTTGCACATGTATACCTATCCCAAACTAGAGACCTTAACCGAGAGAGAATCGTCAGCGGAGAAAATATAATGCGGAATTTCTCGTATTTCCGTATTTACCAAAGACTTGTGTCAACTCAGATGTATAAAATTAATACGGGGAAAATATTACAAGTGTCAACATAGATACGATGTATACAACTAATATGGGGAAAAATATCGCAAGTGTCAACTCAAAATATAAATAGACTCAATCGTCTCTGTAGGTTGTCCATGTTAACATGAGACAGAAGATAATTAGAAGTGTCACTGTCTCGCTCGCACACCCACTTGGAGGGGGTACACGTAAGAAAGACAATTATGATTCACCGTTTCTTAAAAATACTTAAAGTTATGAACGCTAGATAACAACGGCTGCAAAAGAACGGTATTAACACATTTTTTACCAATACGTTGAAACAATCCGTGTGACTGAGTGAATAATGTGAAACGTTTGTGAGCATTACTGAGTAGCTTTTGTAATGTGACCCGATGTGTCATGAAATGTTAGTATCAAGCCGAAGAGTGATTCACATCAAGAATACACGCTAAGCGAGAAGTGAGAAACATGATATTGGAAGTTCTGCTATGTGCTCAGTGGAAGAATGCCATAACACAAACATAGACTCCGCCGAGATGAACTTTTTAAATCGCGTTCTCACACACTTCAATTTTCGTGATCTACAACAGATAAAGGATACATGGTCCTACATAGTAGGCAACGGCTTTTTTGCTAATAACATTTTTTTCTTTATGTATTTTATTTACACTGNCGAGATGAACTTTTTAAATCGCGTTCTCACACACTTCAATTTTCGTGATCTACAACAGATAAAGGATACATGGTCCTACATAGTAGGCGACGGCTTTTTTGCTAATAACATTTGTTTCTTTATGTATTTTATTTACACTATCGGACTTCACGCAGGAGTGTTTTAATGATACCTATCGACGTATTTTTGCAAAGCTAATATTTGCCCGTTTACTTGCAAAACAATGATGATATCGTAATTAGTTCGTGAGATGAAGCAAATATTTGAAAGAAACAAGAGCTATCTTCAAAATCAACATCTTTTCCAATGATGTAATCACTGATTATTAAATGGAAGAAATAATAATGAAAGTTAAACAGACAATATTTTGGTAATTTAGAAGTTCTGAGAAAATTATAAGAAATCCCATTTGAGAGTCAAGTTTGTGTCACCAATACAAGTTTTGCTTCCTTCACGTGATTGTCAGACTCTACTAATTTAAATGGAAACATTCATGGCATTCATATTTTAAAAATAGAGGGAAGTAAATCTACCAATTACATGCAATATGTTTTTCATGCAACAAGTACATGGAAATATATTTGAAATTTATAGAAGCTCATGAACAACACACATAATGTATCACTTCAACACGAAACATGATTGATGAAAAGAAACAGGTAAATCAAAAAATAAGAGTCTTACCTGGGACATCTTTGTTGAATTAATATGGTAGTGGATCAAAGCATTCGACCAGCACTACCAGATTAGTGAGGCTACATTTGCCAGGAACCCTCGGATCCACACGAATGAAGTACCCCAACTCCACTTCGTACTGACACTTGACACGATTAGCTTCCACAGTGACATTCATCCCCACAGACAGCACTTTGGTGCCGGATTGGTGATAGAATCGTCGCAAATCACTGATTGAATAGAAGCACATTCTTCTGAATTCGAGAAGCTTGGTGCCGTAGAAATCCAGGGCGTAACGCAGCGCTTCCAGACAGAGCTATCAGCGAATGATTCACGCTAGCTCAGCAGTAGTCGCGGTAGGCGTCTTGGGTGGTGGTCGAGGGTAGGGAAGGGATGAACAAGGAATAAACATATTCACAGCCTTCTTTATATTGATGTTCCAATAGCATCGAATAACTGTGCAACTAGAGTAATTGTTTTTTTATGTATACCTCGACATGATGTTTGAACCTCGACATGATAGTATCACATGACTGAACCGTTTTCATAGACAAATAACAGAAATATATTATTCAACGTATAAATATTGTTTTACATATTAATGTTAAATAATAAAATAGAGATGACATCGCATGGTAGTTTTTTCAAAATTTCTCAGGATGAAAATAGATAACGTATAGAAAGAGATTGCTTATAAACACACGATAATTTTCTGGATACGAAACAAATTATTTGTTACTCTGTTTACTGTAGAAGGCGCCGGAAATGTTTAATGTTGTCATAACTGGGAAACAAAAATTATATAGTTTATAGTCTACTGCATTCATTATAAAATATAAAAGCGAAATACCACTGACTGGCTTGACTGTCTGTCTAAACATGGAATCTCAGAAACTTCAAAGCCCACAAACTTGAAATTTGGCAGGTAAGTTCCTTTTAGGGAATAGACATACGCTAAGAAAAGATTTTGCGAAAATCTACCCCTCAGGGGATGGAATGGGGATTGGAATGTTTTATGTGTGTATCCCACCACAACTCTAGACTACCTGGAGCAATTTCAACCAAACTTGATACACAGACAACTGACAATATTAAAACAAGCCCTGTGGGGATAATACATCCCTTGCTTCTCTAGTGAGGGGGAGAGAAGGGGATGACATATAAAAATCCGATATTAGATTCGAAACCATACTTTTCGGAGCCCTTGAGATGGATAATAGCGTCCCCGTTACTTTGTAAGTTAACAATCAGTTCACATTGCAGATAATATACCCCTAGCATCCTTGGGTTATGGATGAGAATGAAGGACAGGTAAACATAATAAAAACGATCGATATTAGTGTTGAATAAATTATTTTTGGGACCGCTGAAGTAAAGTGACATCCTCAATGCCAGATAAGTACATGATCACCCAATATACCCTTGGTGCTGGGGGTGAGAAGGAGTGTAATGTAAAAATAATCGGAAGTGACCGAAAGTAGTGTTGAGATCGTAGTTTTTGGGGTCGCTGAAAGTAGTTGTGACATTCCCGAAGACGTCTAAGTCCACAATCAGAGCGAATAATTCCCAACACACCTAGGGAAGCAGATGCCATGATAAAAATATCGAACATGGCACATACCAATGACGAGTACGCATTTTCGGCGTCGCAGAGTTGATAGATAAATCCTGATATCGAGTTAGTCTAACTTCAGTCCTCGTTAAAGAAAGACGCAACTAGTACCCCATGGAGGTGGGTGTAGAAATAGGTTTATGGATAAAGATAATTAAAAACCAATATTCAAAT
>NNCF01126033.1:684532-695695 GCA_002313205.1 Laupala kohalensis | reverse complement strand
TTGACTCTAAATTACTTTGAGAAATGGAGAAATTTTCACTTATATTTGTTTCGATATTATAGCGAAAGTACCGGCTTAACATAACGAAAACACTCTACTAAAACATAGCAAATGGAAATAGAAACGCAATGACATTAGGATTTTCATACCTTACGGGGCATTTACGAAAATAGTTCGCCACAAACTGTGGAAAATACTGATCTAACAGAAATGGAACGGTATCAAGTGTCTGAAGGCAATGTGACCCTTGTTAAGGAAAGAGTCAAACGACAATTTAAATTTATTAACAAGTTTTAAAATCACAAAATAATTGTACTCATCCAGTAGTAGAATTCAGTATAATGAATTATTAATTAATGTTATTGCAGCGAACTTCTTAGTGTAATGTATAGTTGGCAACTTGACTTCAATCAACGCGGATATAATTCTTTAAGTACAATTTGAGATCACATAGGGGCTCAGTATCCTTAAGAGCTCAGATGGGTAGACGTAAGAATATCCATTATTCACGATATTTGTGTATTCTGAGACGAATAATAATATTTCCAACGACATTATTCTGACCACATGATATTTACGACACCCCTCGAAGTGGGGTTTTGCGACAGCGTGACACGAAAAATTATCGAAAATGTCAGCTAAGAAGAGATTTTACGAACATTCATCCCTAAGGGAGTCTAATGAAAAATGGGTGTTTCTAAAACCTTTTTCTCAGTTACATTAGTGAAAATATGGGATCGAGGATACCCACCAATATTATCTAAGCACCAATATTAATGGATAACATTCTCACTGGATATCTATGGGTATGAGAGAAAGAATAAAGTTGAAGATATATTTCAAAATTCACATGAGCAAATCCGAGGGGACTCAGCTAGTTGTGAATAAATACAAGAAAATTTTGTGAAGTGATTCTTAACAAATAATAGTAAACGAAAAAATAATTATCTTGAAACGTGTTAACTAGATCCTTTAGTAAATCTCCATTAATATTGTAGAAATGGTTTTAATTTTTTCAAACTTTCTTTGATATTATACGTGAATATTGCAATATTCAATTAACCGCATTCATAATTTTTGCTTCGCTTCATTCAAATTATAGGATATAAGAATACGAGGTGTGTTCGAAAAGTAACGGGAATCGTGCAATTTCGCGGGATATACTAGTCCAATCCGGGCGCTTTTCTCGTCGTTGTGTTGGTAAACATCTCTGACCATTTGTACATTGGTTAGCCATATTGAATGTTTTGTCTGTTGTCAGCTGTCCAAAATGTTACACGTGTTTTAGTACAATGGGTGATTTATCATCTGTTTAAAAACTGAATCACAGAATTTTCATTAAATTTCGACAAGTGCTCCTGAATTCTTGGCCAGAAACAAAACTGTAACTATTCCATAATCGCCAGACATGGCTCCATGTAACTTCTTTCTGTTCCCAAAAAATTAGAGAACCATGAAAGGTTGACGTATTGTCACCATTTATTAGATAAAAATAGAATCGCTCAAGACCATACAAATAAGTGAGTTCCAGGAGTGCTTCAAAGACTGGAAAAGGCACTGGCACAAGTGTATTATATCTGAGAGAGATTACTTTGAAGGGAAAAATTGATATTGATGAATAAATAAAAATTCTTTAAGAAAAACAACAATTCCCGTTATTATTTGAACACAGCTAAAAATGAAAAATAAATAGAGGAAGGGATTAAACAAGAGCATAGCAATCAGTTCAATATCTTTATGTGTATACGGGAGGGGAAGGTCTCTAATGACATTGACTCTGACGAACCCTAAATCCCCAAGGGGAAAAAATATACGGGGGGAGGTGTTCTAAATTATTTTCTCTAATAGAGTTTTCCCTAATACGTGGCTATTTTTTATTTTTCAATCTTAAAGTGAAACTGGAAGTAAAGTGAATACTCATGCAGGGGAGGGCAATGTCGTTTTGAATGAAACATTGATTCACCATAATTTTGTGGAAAGGAACATTGATCATGATATGCGGTCATGATTTCTTTTGATGGAGAAAGGAGAAGGGCAATCACGGTGAATTTTACTCTGGCTTACGTCTTTTACTTCAAAAAAAGAACGATTTTATGAGAATTTATGTCGAGACAACACTCGACAACAAATCATAACACGAGAGCAAAATGCTTAATTCCTATGAACGAAGTTTCCCAAATCCCAATCCGCTCTAAGTAAGAATTTTGTGCCGAAAAATCAGTAATAACTTTTTATGATCACGTAGGTACTTAATCTCTCCGGAAGCAAGGAAGGAATCAGCTCAGCAATTCGGGTCAAGTGCCCAAAGGAAAAAAACGGAAAAATTCCGTTTTTGGGATTAACAGAGGTAATCCACAATACAGTCAAGCAAAGATTAAGAACACATAAGACACATTGGAATTATAAATAATAAGAAACAATAATACGCGTGCGTTAATATAATAAAATATCTATATTTTAAGGATCTTTTATTTATCATTAAAAGACTTAAGTACCTTCACTCGCAGAACGCGAGAGAACATACAAGAAAAAATCCAGTTACTCGTTTTATTAAAACAAGATGGTGATGAGGATACTACATTTACGACAAAAAAACCGTTTTGTGAATTTATAAATTGACGAATACATATCATTAATAAACATTTGTGAAATATAAACCGATGATAATAATAATAATAACTTTATTGTTAAAATAGCAGTTACAAACGGCATATGATCATGTGGAGAACAATAAACTTATTTACTCTCCGCAAGCAAGCAAGGTACCATCCCATCATATCCGAAAGTACACAATATATTAAAACACGAATAGTGTATTAAACAAAAAATTTAATTGAGTCATGCTTTACGTTGTGGATCATTCATTAATAGAAGAGATTTACAACCCCAAGGAGTAATGCATCTCCACAACATCTTTGAAGGCGCTGAGATTCATCGCATTAGTTAGAGCATAAGCGGAGGCCACGAAATTGCATTTTAATCCTGCAAGTATAAAAAGAGAAAAAGTCTTGAATCTCCGTGGGCTACATTGCACCTGCTAGCATGGATTTTGAACGTTTATCTTTTCTTATTTTATGTTTTTTGGTCGTAAGACAAAGAACAGTGAAGAAGAAAAGAAGAAGAGGAAGAGATGGAGAGCAGAAATTGTTCCCTAATTAGATCGGGAGGCTACAAACGAAATTTATGTATGGTTTAGGAAATCGTAACGAGAACACCCATTTATTAAAAGTTAAAATGTTCATTATATTAGATTGTTGTTAATAGGTAGTTTATTTTAAAAAAGTAATAAAACATATTCAATTTATATTTATTGAATATAGGTAATTTATTATTTGTCTCACCTATTCGCAAGAATCTTCTGCAATGCACTATGGCAGAAAGCACCCTTTTCTCAAAATGATCAATTTTTCAAAGTTATAGCCACAGGGTATTGCAATGGCAAATTATAATGACTGATTCTTTTGAAAAGAATATTAAAAATTTCTACACAAACGAACGCCGTCATGACTAAATCGAATCTTCTTCGGTGAAACTGCGAGTGAGAGAAGATAGTGAAAGGGAAGAGAGAGAGAGAGCGAGTTAAGAATGAAGAAATAATATAGTGCATTACAATGGTAGATAAAGGAAGTGATTGAAAGAGAGGGACGGTATCAATATGGAGAGAAGAGGAAGTAAAATAGCGAGTAGGGAATTAGAAGGTATAGAAGGAAACTATAGAAATACTAGTGAAGACGGAGTGGGAGATATCAATGAAAACTTGACGAGTGAGGTAGAAACAAAGGGCGATGTTCTGAGAGAGAGAGTACGAGAGACCATGTGACCTTTAATCTTTAACCGCCGATAAACCGGCCACTAATCCTCAATTTCCACTCCAAACATTTGCTCTACACTTGTGCCAACGTCGTCATCCACGAGAAAAACAGCAGGTTAGGGAAAATGTCGTTGACACGAATCCAAAACAAAATCCTTTCCGTACTCAAACGAAGGGTCGCAAAGGATTGCGATTTGATTGCAACCCGTTTAACCTCACGCGGTACCAACTGCAAGGCCATTTTCATTCTGCAAGGACTTAGCTCCTAATTGCGGGATACAGCTTTCCTCTCAGTAGCGAATCGATCAATCATTTCATCCCCTCTAATATAGCGCACTAATAATTGCTGACACGTAAATTCCTCAGATGTAGGTCACGCACGTTCTTGGCACTTTGGCCATGTGCAATGTAAGTCTCTAATTCATCAGTCATAACAATATTCAGATGCACTCTATATCTTCTCTATATAAAAACTAGTATTTGTAAAGTCACTAAATAAAAAAAATTAATTTCAAAATTTGATACGAAAAGCAAACTTTCTCATGGTGTTTATGAAGTAATTCTATAAATAATGCCTGTGGAATTGATTGGCCTGTAATCAATGTAAACCACATTCGCCTGGAAATCAACTAAAACTTTTTTTTTACTCAATATGAACGCCACGAGTGAATTCTTCTCCATCGCTTCGTTGGACTTGTACAATCATTTACGTGTTGACAGTTTCGCAATTGGCTCTAATTGTTTTGCGCGAGTTGCTGTCCATCTGTCCGCGCGCGTATGTTCTCATTAGTTACAATTAACGCGCGATAGGATATGTCAATGTCCATTCTCAAGGAAGAGTTTAATATTTTAACATTAGTGTCCCCTTATTTCTCTTCATTTCATCAGTCGCGTATGAGCTAAAACATGAACTATTGGTGCAAAACCATTGCACACACTTTCTATTATATCTTTCTCAGTCTGCAGCATAGAGTGAGGAAAAATTTTGTAGCAATAGGGTCGTTTCTGGCGTGGTCCTCTATATTTTAGTCGTCTTCCAGTACTCTATTAATGCTAAANATGCTGATTTTTATTCTTCCAAGGTCGCGATCTATTAAACACACATCACTATTATAATTGTTTTGAGTTATAACTAGTTGTATAACATTGCGCATACTTTCTCATTTGCGTTTCTTTCTCTGCAGCGTATTGTAACAAAAAATATCGTAGAAGTGTTATGTACATGTAATTGCGTTGTATTTGATGTATTTTCGTATCTGCAGTGCGTTTGCTGCCTCTCCTATGTATT
Source organism: Laupala kohalensis (assembly GCA_002313205.1). NCBI lineage: Eukaryota > Metazoa > Arthropoda > Insecta > Orthoptera > Trigonidiidae > Laupala > Laupala kohalensis. The sequence continues at coordinate 690,596 of NNCF01126033.1, read as the reverse complement.
TTATCATTATCATATCTTTCATTTAAGTCTACGAAAAGTGTATTCTACGTCTGCTTGGTCCGTTTACACCGCTAAATATTATTCAAGCTTCTTGAAACAGTAACCTTAATGTGCAAGTGTAGCAGACAGAAATTATTTCACTGCGTCTATACGAAACTTTCATACGAAATAACGCTAATGCGGGTGTAATGCGTACTAATTGTATTTGACGTATTGAAAGTTTAAGCAAAATCGTTGGAGCAGTTTTTGAGAAATATTCGAAAGAATACTTTGACCTTCATGTAAAGTATCATATGTCTTAAAAGTTTAAAAAAAAAAATAGAGCACGTGCATCGACAACAAGTAAATTCTATCGTATAAACGAAATGTAAATTGAATTGATTCATCCATTTGGTCAGAATTGCTGCGCAGAAACGGACAGAAGGACGGACGTTATGCCAAAAACCAATTTTTCAGAATCAAGGATCGCCAAAACAGATATTTCCATCGAAATCTCGCTTTTGAATTTTTCCACGATTACAATACTTTCCATATACTACGCTATTGCAGATTATATTTATTTTGATTCTTTATTATCTTGTACTCATTTCAGTAAATCTGAAACCACACTTGCCTAAACGTTAATAACTCAATAACTGCTGAGCCAAACTGCTTTTTCTAATTAAATATTTTCAATCTAGAAACGATACACGCTGCGTAGTGAAGCGATAAATGATATTATTAGTTTACATTTTACTGCTTTTTATTGACGCGAGCGAATCTGCTCCACTCAGCTATTTCATAAAATTAACCCAATTTGTATTTCAATAATTTTTTTAATTAACGGGAATCGTATAATTTATACTCTGAATTAAATGAACATTTTAAGTATCAAGTTGCATCATTTCTCTAGAATTCTTTTGATGATTTTTATAAATTGAAATAATATTTTAAAAAGGCGAGTAAATGTTTTGTTATGCAGAAACGATAGAACAAACTGTAATATTTTTGTCTAATATTTTCAAAGTAGGCAAATATTATTTAACAAGGAAGAGTGCGTTGTTGTTGTTGTAGTTACTGGATAGACGTATTACATCTGGAGCGTGTTGCTCAACCGCAGTTAAGTGTAGCGAACAAAGAAAATGTATTGAAGGTTTTCTTCCATGTCCCCACTCCTGTTGTTAATTTCCTCTTAACTTATTTATACCTGTGTGCAACCCTTTGCATACACTTCGGTTTCTGGTGACTTCCAGAAACGCACGATACGGATGGTTCTCTGCAATTGTCCGGGTACACGATCTTTTAATATACAGTGAAACCATCAACGGATAATTCTCAATAGTGGACATTTCTCTGCGGCGTACACTTTTCTATGGCGGACATTTTTCTACTGCGGATATAGCAAACATTTCTATATAGCGGGCATTTATACACTCCCCATCATTTTATACTAAAATGACATTCACTTACAAAAATAGACACTTCTCAACAGCGGACAAATTTAAAGTTCCCAAGAGTGTTCAATATAGAGAAGTTTCACTGTGTTTTTGTATGTTATTAATAAATAAATAAATTTATTGTCAAAAAACATTACAAACTGCGTATGACCACGTGGAGGACAATAAACTAATTTACTCTCCGGAAGCAACCAAGGGACCATCCCATCAATTCCGATCAAGGGCCCTAAGGCAGAGGCGGATTCAAAACTTTCAGCAAAAGTTCCTAGATAAGATAAAAAGTTAGCTGCGAGTTATAATACATATATAATGTCAATATGTTTGTAATTTAACGCAAATATGTTTGTAAATTTACATGTACAAGTTATTATCGAACTATAGATTATTCTGAGTATAGTGTTTAAAAATCATAAGAGTTGAAAAAACACTAAATTCACGATTTATTGTTACAATAAACACGCCCCTAGACAAAGCCTAGAGAACCTGTATAAGAAATCCGCCTCTACCCGAAGGAAAAACGGAGAAAAACCCGGGCCAGGATGGGGCTACAGAATTTATGTACACAACCGTGCCAAAGTTGAGTACACATAAAACTAAATTAATATGAGCCATACGGCAACACAATCATGCAAGAAAATAGTTTTTGAAATTGTTATAAGTTATTTAAAAAGTGCTACAGCAATGGCGTGATAAAGTACAAGACGAATTTAACTTTTATTAAAATCAATAAATTCTTTTACAGTGTAGAAGCACTGGTGCAGGAGGTAGTTTTTAACCGCGGATTTGAAGATATTCAATTTCATAATGTCTTTTATATTCTTGGGCAGGGAATTATATAGAACGATTCCCGAATGATAAGGTCCTTTTTGGCAAAGAGTGGTTGACACTCTAGGCCGATGAATATTATTACTATTGCGAGTATTGTGTTCGTGAACGAGAATGTATCGTATAAAGCAAGGGTGGCACTACAGTAATTCGGTCTTAACAAACAAGACCGTTTCATAAATATAAATGCAGGGAAGTGTTAAGATATTTAATTCCTTGAATAAAGGTATACAAGAGTTTCGGGGGTGAGATTTACAAATTATCCGAACTATCCTCTTGTTACAGTTACTTGTGGTTCCAGACACCACACTGAGTCATCTCATCTTCCTTCACGCGGTAAGCTTCCCCACCACGACGCGGTACCTTCCTCCACCATCCCAGCGGAAATTTAATCCGGAAGGGGTGTTAAAGGGATTGAGGGCAACAGAGCGGGCTCCGTACCCTAATCGAACACCCAGCGATATTACGCACGAAGCTGAGAGGCGGCTCAGGCAAGGTTAGTTTCCTAATAGGACGTACGAGACGGAGTAACATAAATTTTACACATTAATTCATCATGAAACATTGGTTTCAATATATGATTTTTAGAGAAAGTTAATTGGTCTTCAAACTCAACAGTCACAATAATTTAAATTATAGTTATTGGTAAAATAAAATAATGTTACAAAGTTGTGCAACAAATTTAGCACTAAGAGATTAAGGTCTTGACCATTGTTCAGATATAGACAGCCTCAGAAGCAATAGAAAACAAGATGACTGGAGACTGGAGGATGGGGAACTGTTCCAATTGAGGCATTGGACCACTGGCTATATTCCACTGAGTTCTAACAGCTCCTGATACTGTGAAAATATTCCATACAAGAAGTATGGCGTTTTCAAGCGAAATATAGTTAAGGGAGAGGTTTAGAATACCCTTGCACGCTCCTATGCATGAATTGGATCTGACAATAAACTTCATTGAATTCGTTCACCTGAAGGTTGGTGTGTGGATATAACAATTACTCTTCTTCCTTTCTTTTACTGTTTTCCCCCAGTTTCTGATAACTCCCCTTTCCCAGAGCCTCTTATATTTAGTCGCTCCTCATCAATAAATCACGAATTTTCCAATACTTTTAAAACTTTTACACCAATGAGAACACAATTTCTCCTTGCTGAACATGACTCACAAGACAAACTCAAAAAAATAATGTCAAATTACATATTTGCAAAGTACAAGTTTATTCAATTTCTATCTTCAAGCTGCCCGTTTAATACCAGTGGACATTAACTTTTCGGAAACTCGTGAAAAACGCAGCAGCAAAACATTGTATCAGTGTGTTGATCACCATATAAAATTTGCAAAGAAAATGTATTTACATTGACATTGCATCGATTAACACTGTGCTTCAATAATTCCTTAATATGATACATCCGAAGAGAATTTGACGCTCGAAAAATTCCTATGTTCACGATAAGAGACGAGCGTTTTTGAAAGGTTAAAGTTGACGAACCAAAGCTGTTACATCCTTCCTTTATTTTCACCTCGCCTGTAGCCCATTGTTTGATAAAAAATATTAAAAATTGATAAACCATGTCCACCGTCTATTTCAAGGTAAAGTCGAGAAGAAAGTTTTTGTAACAACTCTTTGTGGAGTTTTGTGTGAATTATACTTCACTTCGTCTTTGCTTTAAGTGATCATAATTTCATTCAACATAGTCATGGTTTATGTCTGGAATCAGAAATATTGTATGACGGTAATATTATATCAAAAGACAATATCAAATAGAACGGTCAAAAGTGGGAAAAGAAATAATTAGTTCATATTATGTCAAGTTTATAAACAAATATTAATAAAAATACTATGATTAAATTTATAATAAATAAATTAAAATACATGAATAAAATTTTGAAAATGTATCCAAAACATTATTCAGATGTGAAAAGTGTAGAAGAACAGATAACTCTTAAATAAAAAAGTCATCTATCAAAAGAAATTCATCCCGTCAATCGTCTCAGAATTCCATTATAATCCCAATAATTTTTGGGAACATTCATCCTTTCAGACACACTATCCGTCTGTGACTCGTAAGTTGATTTCCGTGTAGTGTTTTGGTCCCTCAATCTCAGGAGAGCCTCAGCGATCACATCTCAGCCCACGGTTTCCTTCACCGTCGACCGCTTTCAGACGAAAGTCGAGGGAAGACGGAAGCTGTATGCGAGGAGAAGGGCTTCCTTCGAATTTCCACAGGTCGTAGAGAAATAAATGCACTAAAAGGAAATAAATTTTTTAAGAGAGGGGATTAGGTCACATGAGTGAACTTCGTTTCCTGCACTCAGTGTGCACTAGTTCTGATGAAATTATAATACAGTGTCTCAATAAAACATCGTCTCTGCATACATTCAAAAGAAAAGAAAAAAATTAAATAGACTTTTTTTACAAATAAAGTTTAAGAAACAATTAAACATAGTGAGTATGAATAACACAAGAGAATTGTAGGATTGCAAATTTCATTGTACAGTCTTGTTAAAGTCAAAAGTAATATATAAAGAAATGTCAAATTAAGTTGTCCACAAAAGGTCAAGCTTCACAATTTCTTAGAACATTGAAGGGCATATATATATTCTAATGCACCCAACATGTGCATTAAGATAACTAGAAAATAAGAATTCGGTATTTCTGATGCGATTACCACAATTTATTCTGACAATAGTAAGGTATAAACAATACATACAACATTTACAATAAATACACAATTCTTTTGCCCCCACAGTACCAAAATACAAATATAAATCCCTCGCAATTGATTGCGCAATGTTACATTGAGCTCATTATCTTGGTTCGCTCATTTACAGTTAAAATTTATACAATCAATTTTGAAAAAAACAATATCAAAGCAAGCACGAAATGAGCAATAATTACGTCTTCCCTTCTGATATTCAATTAACAGTTCTTTGTTTTTAAACGCCTTTTCTCCTCTTCTTTCTTCTTAAAACAAACTCCAAATTTTACAGTGAATGCGATAAATTCAATTCCAATGTAACGTTCTCTTTCGCAAGATACTAGTTAACATCGAATTACAAAATTAAATATGGGTCCCTAATCAACGAAATCACTTCGTATAATGTCCGTCTCACAGAGACGTATACTAACAACCAGCGTATTTTCTTCGAAATCGTGTACAACCACCACGGCTCGAAACACCTTTTTTTCATCAACGCAGACTGCAACAGCTGCTTCGGAGTTCGTCCAGTGACCTTGATCCACGCCCGCTTTACCACGATTTACTTCCTCGTGCTCCCTCGTTCCGATCGGCTTTCGCGGCAGATTTTCTCAACCACCGGCGTGCAAATGTTTCCGGATTTGTAAGACAAATTTTACAATACGTTGCTGGCTTTACTTGGAGCCCTTGATCAAATATTATCACGCGTTTAAATTGCGTTGTATCCGGCCGTTCCCTTTATACTTTGACCGCGATAAAATATCATAAAATGATATTTCCGTAACTTGCGTCTTCACGCCCAATATAAAAATTACTGAATTTAAAAATCAATGTTCTGATCTTTTACTATATATTCAGATTGGCTCGTTCTCGTTCAATAAATCTGCGTACGATTACAACGTGATTCTACCCGCTGATGGTCTGCGTGATAAAGATCACTCGTATGAATTAAGCAAGTCAACCGTCTTCTCCAAGAAACCCCAAACAAATGAGATAGATTCATGCCGAGATGTTCCCTTCTCGGCACTAACCCCCACTCTTTCTAAACTTCACGCACAACGCATTCCGCCAATCTGGTCTTTTTCGATGGTTTCGCGTCACTA
>NNCF01126033.1:640782-683184 GCA_002313205.1 Laupala kohalensis | reverse complement strand
TTTTATAGCTTGTTAAATCAAAGTCAAACTGTTCCACAACAGGCCCATGGGGTTCACGGTTGATAGAGCTCCGCAAATACCGGGTCTCGGCATAAGATGTGGCCAGCATCTCGGCCATTTTGATCCCAGAGTAGACGCGGAACTCATTTTACAGCACGCTGAGTAAGCTTGGGAGTCTGTCTGGATGTGGAAGTGTGATGAAAAATCCCACGGCCCCATGAACATCGAACATCCATTTTGACTCATACATGTCAAGTACTCTCGGGAATAAAGCTCGATATTAGAGCGTGAGTGCAACTCCCATGACCTTTCGTGATTCGAACCCCGGCAGACCAACTTGATACACACTCAATTACGTAGACTCCCACCACGTGGGTTATCCTAACCTCAAATTCCATAGTCTGACATTACACAAAACATGGTCGCCAATGGAAGTCGAATTACTCTAGTGCGCATCTCTAATTTTGTGCGGTCCGTTTGTCAGATCGATAAGTGCTGCATCTCTTAAGTCAAATGCCACGTTTACACATGGAGTGCAGTTAATGGAGGAAACGGAAAACATAGAAGATTCACGAGGGGATCGTTTGAATTTGCTACAAAACATTTACAACCCATTACTGGAAATAATAATACGTAACTAAATTTGCATCAGAACTTTCGAGCATCACGAGCGTTCTCTTCGGCCAGGTGAAAATTGCGACGGATCGGGACTCGAGCCCGTTACCTCCCACTACGGTCGCAGGTGTGCTGCCACTGCACGTAGCGCATTCCGGATTCTTAGTCCCGGTCCGTCACATTTTCACCTGGCCGTAGACGACGCAAACACTCCTCCACGAGTAGGTACTCGGAAGTTGAGAGTTAAAAATTTGTAGCTGCATGTTATGTATATTGTAAAAAATAATAAATGATTTTACATTCCCTCATCATTTTATCAACAGAACATTTTGGTACCTGGGAAATGTGGATCTGATGAGTATAAATATAGGAAATCGTGTTCCCGAAAACATCTTTTTAACGGTTAAAAACAATAATTAAAGATTCAGAACTTTATTTATTTAATTTGATTATATAATGGACGTTAATTGTAGTTAAAAACAATAATCTACAATTCTACGTTATTACCACATCTACAGTACTGCGTTATTACCTGTAACCCTTAATGTAAATTATCGAAAAGTATAAATAATAATGTAGTATTAATGGATTTTGTGTTCTGGCAAAACCGGAGTGGTATCAAAACTTCAAGCCGACTCAGACAAATTATCCTCGGTTATAAAGTTGAACTTAATGACGTGATTTTACATCACGTTGTGTTATACTATCAGCACTTAATACACTTGTGGAATACATCATTTGATTCCTGATACAAATGCAATAAAGAGGATGAGTCATTCCACAAACGCTTCAAAACCATTCCTCTAATGTCTTCGGCAGACTGATATATCAATTTCTAACTGTTCGAACGAAAATAACATTTATCACGTGAATGTTCTCTGAAGTCTACAAACCACTGCAGGAGTTCGACAGAGCAAATATTTCTTCCTTTCCCAAACTCACGATAAATGTCAGCATCCGACTGGGATTGACCCTCATGTAGCTTCTCACGTTTGATGGTACGATTTCTGCCTGTAATCTTTTTTTTTTTTTTTGAATTTACAGGGTTTACTTTTAAATAGAGTTATAAGGAATTACTAGTAGTGGCGTAAATACATATAAATATACGACGATCAGGTTGAGGGGAATCAACTCGCCACCCTTCCAAATAAGAAATAAATTTATTTGGAAACTATTCTGGCATGGAAATAAATGAGAACAAATGCCTAAAGAAGTTCAAGTCAAAGTATTATTGAATTATATATAAAAAGTCAGAGTAGCAAAGCTAACAGGTAAACCGTACTACGTAACGAACACTAGCGATATAGGAATCATAGAAACCAAGTCGAATCTTACAATGACGTCAACCAGAGTAATGTTTCTGACAAACAGTAAAACTTTAAAAGATCTTGATGATCTTCAATTATTACATATACGTAGTGTAAGTCAATCTTGAAATTTGAATGGTTTGATTTTTCACAGAAACTATTACAATTTAAAACAGGAATGTACATTGTCAAGAACATAATATAAGCGAGTTCTTTAATGTTTTTATTTCTTGTCGACAATTCAAATGCTAAAGCATACAGCGAGAACTAAATGTTAATTTTGTAACTATTCCTTCAAAGAATGGAACCATTACTTTGCTCACAAATTATCATTTCCTGGTGATGAGAGTATGAACTGTTGATGGCGACACTATTCGTGCAAGAAAGATTGCACATCATGCGTTCTTTGAAATGTAGTAGTTTTAGGAGGACATTTTAACGTCAGCTTATCCCGGAAACTAATCCTCTGATACCCTTCTCACTTAAAGAGGTCGGTAGATGGGCTCTAATCCATAGCAGCTTAGCTTAGGCACGTTGAGGTTATTGAGAATTTCCGCGAAAATGTAGTGATGTGGAAGCTGGGATCAGTGGGGGATCTCTGAGGGGGGGGGGCAAAAGACACTAAAGCCCCCCCCCCCCCAATTGGACCTGAAGTCTCAAAAGATAAAGCCATACATTTACACTTTAAAAATTAATAAATTAGTTTATAACTTAATATTGTTAATTATTTGATGAGTAGATATATTTTATTTAAAAGATAATATTTATAAAATTTGTGTTATAAAACCGTGATTTCAAACAGAAATGCTACCCAATCCCCCGCTCCCCCTGTTAGCCCCATTCCCCTTGACGACGGTCGAGTTCCGCCATTGTTTGGGATCGTTTCAGGGAACCTTTCGCATATTCCTTAACCAACCCGATCTCTACATTTCATGAAATTACCTCCGTGAAAATTCTGTCACTACTGCCAATCTACACCATTCTATTTCCATTTTGTTTTCGGTCATGGTCTGGAAAGTCTTCACTGTCAAATATTCACAATTATTATTTCAATCATTTCTTTGTCACACTATATATTTCTCTTTCAACGCACCGCATTGGCAGATGCATTAATATACGTTCCCGTCCGTGCTGCATGGAGGCAGGCGCTACGTCTACTAACGTTCTTGTTCTCACTTTTCATCAGATCTCTTATCTCCCCAATTTACCGGCGGACCTGGGACGACTGAAGAAGGAAGAAGAAATGCGGTGAACATAACTACACCTATGTATTAATAATCAGGAAGAGCACAAGAGTGCAGGTTTGCCATCGAGTGACAACACAAGAGCTCATTATCTCCCCAATTTCATAATAATAATAATAATAATAATAATAATAATAATAATAAATGTATTGTCAAAAAAGCAGTACAAACTGCGTATGACCATGAGGTGAACAATTAGCTAATTTACTCTCCGGAAGCAATCAAGGGGCCGTCCCATCAATTCTGATCAAGGGCCCTAAGGCAGAGGCAGATTGGAAAATTTCAGCAAACTCCTAAATAAGATAAAAAGTTAGCTACGTATTATAATACAAATAGAATATAAACAAATTTGTAATTTAACACAAAAAATTTATTTCACAAGTACATATTATTATCAAACTATAGATTATTCTGAATACCATAAGAACCATAAGAATTTGTAAACCATAAGAATTGAAATAACACTAAATTCAAGATTTATTGTTTCAAAGGACGAGTCCCTAAACAAGAGCCTAGAGAATCCGGTGAACTAAATAATAGAGAAATTAATACTTATAAAACTATGAACAACTTACTGAAAGAAAGAAAAATTGAGAGAAGAAATAAAGAGAGAACAATAACCCGGGTAATGACCCATAGTTGAGTAACAAAGTGAAAGAAGGAATGAAAGAAAATGTAAAACAAATGTACTTCTCCGCATGTTCACGATGAATCACAGGTTCACATTATTGCCACTTCCTCCTTTGAGCGCCACCAACCGGTACAACTGCCACCATTATTTTCCGTTACCGTCAATTGTCAAAATAACACACACCCCTATCTCAGGATATAGTTAGATTTTATCTTTTCTTAGGTAAAAGAAAATTAATTTAAGAAAAATCCCGGGTAACGCCAGGTAATCAGCTTGTATTACATATTTGACTCTGATTGAAAGATTAGGAATATATTTAGGATTCAGATTTACGTTTATTATTTTCGGTCACCCATATGGAGGCGTCTCACTCAGTAAGTTCCCCTTCACATACACCTTGGAACGCAAACTGTCAGTCATTCCACAAACAATTTTTGAGAGTTTTGCATTCAAAGTTTGATAAGAAATTAAAAGTGCGTATGGTATTGCGTTAACAGCTTTTGAGAGCTGAGTTGCCCGTCGATTTGAGTACCCGGTACATACAAGACCATACAAGAGAAAGTAAACGTTGAAAAACATAACCTTACATTCTTCATACAGCAGATAATATAGTCAGTCTATTTAAATTAAGAAGAATGAAAAACTAATACTTTTGATATCAAATTTGTCAGATATTTCACTGAAAAATTTCTTTATGATTAAAATCTTGAAATATATTTTTCCATTGTTATATTTTTACATTCGTTTTGTTCAATAGTAATAAATAAAAGATTACTTCTTATAATAAATACTGAAGTTGTTAGCGGAATTTTCATCAGTCAGCATGTGAAAATGTAAATGTACAATTCATTGAGCGAAGAATTTAAATATTTATGTCACTTCACTTTATCCAATAAAATATTTAGAACCATCTAGAACATCTGTTATTTTTCATTTCCTTCTTTCGCCGCGACTCAGCGACCAAATTTTAGCTGTCCACCTCTTACCCAAATATATCGCATTTCTCCGGATACCCAGGAAATGGAAAAGATCCGATTTTGGCTCTGTGTCGACACGAAAACTCCGATTCCAGAGGTGGCAGCAGTGGTTGCAGTATTGGAGAGGAAGTTGCTTGGGAAATTGAGTAAGTAGACAGGAAACGGTGTGGATCGGGAGAGGAAGTATATTGCTGTGAGAGCGAGCTATTTGACATAAAGGAAGATAAGAGTGAAAGAGAAGGTGAGAAGGAGCGTCGTTTTCTGGAAATGGAGAGATGAGAACGATTATAGTTACTGTGGTGATGGCAATAGGGGTAATAGCACATGCTAAACGGTGTCTTCCGTAGAGAAAGGTAACGTAAAGTGTGGTTGTGACTAAGAACAAGAATTGGGGTATGAGGAGGGAGAAGGGAAAACAAGAATGGATACGGTTCGAGAATTAAGAACTCTTTCAGGTGGCGGCTTATCAACTTTTTATTAGATTTCATGAAACTTCCTTAAGGAGGATGTACACGGGCCTAGTTTCAACGCTGCTTTGCGACGCCGCAAGCGCACTAACCTCGTGTAAACACCGAAAAGCCGTTCAACGGGATAGCAGAGGGAGGAGAGTTATTAGCGAGTTCCTTTGCAAAACCGTCTTGCTAGTGGCTTTGAGGCTTCCCCAGGTTTTTGACGGATCGAATAATTTTTTATATAAAACTTTTCATTCTGGGGTGATAAAGCGCGGCGTGCCGTACCGCCGAGTGTGACGTCTCAGGTTGAGAACCAGTCGTGCATATTTTCACTTCTATTCACGCGCATCTTCATTTATTCAATAAAAATTATGTGTAGGTTTCTATTGTATAATTTATATTAGAAATATTGCATGAAAATGGAATCGTTTTATATAATTTCCTCCCCAAAAATATAAAATATATTATGAAATCTCTTCAAGTACGCGGTTAAAAGCTGCCTCCTGTACCAGTGCTGCTATAAAGTAAAATAATTTACTGATTTTAATACCAGTTAAATCCGTCTTGTACTATATAACGTCATTGCTGTAGTACTTTTAAAATAACTTAGAACAATTTCAAAAATTATTTTCCCGCATGATTGTGTTTTGTGTCTTATGATTCAATTTAGTTTTATGTGGACTCAACATTGGCACGATTGTGTACATTAATTCTGCAACCCATCCTGGTCCGGGTTTTTCTCCGGTTTTCCTTCGGGGAGAGGCGGATTTCTTATACAGGTTTTGTAGGTTTTTGTCTAGGGGCGCGTCTATTGAAACAACAGATCGTGAATTTAGTGCGATTTCAATTCGTATGATTTACAAACACTACGTTTAGAATAATCTACAGTTCGATGATAATGCGCATGTGAGAAATAATTTTTTTGTGTTAAATTACAAAGTTGTTGATATTCTGTTCATATTATAACACATAACTAACATTTTATCTTATCTAGGAGTTTGCTGATTTTTTTTGAATCCGCCTCCGTCTTAAGGTCCTCGATCGGAATTGATGGGATGATCCCTTTCTTGCTTCCGAAGAGTAAATTAGTTTGTCATCCATGTGGTCATTCGCAGTTTGTACTATTTTTTTACGTAAAATTTATTTATTTTTTTATTTTAAAATCTATATATAAAAATTAATTCACAAAATCTTTCTCGTTTTACAAATCTTACAAATATTGTAAAATGTGGTAGCAACTTACTGTTTTCATGTCATGTAAAGAATCTTTCATGTTTAATAGATTTTACAACAATACTACATAAAATAATTGAATTTTATTTTCACGATAGACATCATGATTTCTTGGTCATATTCGTGCGGCATTTAAATTTTTAAATCAATATTTACATGGCTGAAGGACAGTATAATTGACGCGCTATATTTGTTACGCCATTCTTTCATTTGTTCAACCCCACCATTCGCGCGAGTATGTTTCTAGAAGTCACCAGTCAATGCCTCTTTGATAAACCCCGAGCAAAAAGCAACTAGCCGGCTAGCCAACTAGTGGCGTCGCAAAGCTGCGTTGAAACTAGCCCATGTACATCCCCCTTGATGGCATACATATTTTTCCTTTTTATTCTAGCCCTTTTGGCATACAAGGGAGAAAAATGAGAAATAACGTTTGTATGCTCTTTACAACATTTTTCATAGGGAGACAAAAGGGATTGTATTACGACGCCATGCCAAAAATTATAACGATCGAAAGAAAAAGAAAACTATCATTTTGCAAGATAACACGTAAAAAGAGAAACGATCTTTTTCACATAAACGTCTGAACGGGTTGACATATTAAATAGAACTTCCAGCCATTTAATCAGTTTAAAACTCAAAAAATTGTGAGCCGAAAAGAATTTTTAAGAAATTATAATAAACAAAAATTTGGAAAACAAATCTTTATTGCACATAGCATAAACAGAATAGGACAACATATTTTCAAAATTAAATAAGAAAATGGTCCACCAATCAAAAATTCAGAAATAACCATCCAGGTACCCTACATACGTAGAAAATGGGCCCGTCACCAAAACTCAGGACAGAAGGAGACGTCTGCCATTTTGCATAGAGAGACTAAGGGGATCAACCAAAATTAAAACGATCTTAAACAAATGGAGAAGTAGTCAGTAACCTTGATAGATATAGAGGATAATAACGAAAGTAATAATGGAGGACGACGATGACCTACAAAGAATAGGTGACGGAAACACACCGGAAAAAGGTAGCAGCGAGTAAAGTACGTTCAAGAAAGAGGACGATAGGGTTTCCGCGAGAATGCGCAAGCACATGAAAACCGGACAAGAGAATTTTGAGGCGCGTGGAATTTATGACACACGGCAAATGACATTAAAAGACGACAACTTGCGTAGGATTTCTGGGAAGTTGCAACAGACGATAAGGGACGGGATAAGGGATTTATGGAAGAATTGTGAAAAGTTAAGGCTGGAAAATGAGAGATTAAAGAAGGAGACTAAGGAGACAGGGGAGTGCAAAAAAACAGCAAATACTTGAATTCGGGAAGAAGTTTGCGGAAGGCAATGTAGAAGTGATCAACAAAAGAGGTTTGGTAGAAATGGAGGTAAGCTTAATAGGAGTAATGGATGAGCGATTTAATTTGTATTTGGAGACAGAACATCATAAAAAGGAGCAAATGATTGCTGTTTGCAGAATTGAGCAAACAGAGACACATGACGAGGTGATAGAGGAAGTTCGGGTGATACATGGGCAAATGATAGATACGAGACTGACATTAACAAATAAAATTGAGGAGTGTATAAAACAGGTGCCATTGGTGCAGCAGGAAGGAGCTGGGGAAGACACGTTTGCCGAGGTAGTGAGGAATTGAAAGAAGAAGCAAGAAAAGGTTACGCTTGTTGGTGACAAGTCGGGCGAGATAAATCTTATACAAGAGGTGCATAATATATTCGGCAAAATGCGAGAGACATTGCAGATAGATGATTGTCGGTTGGTACGAGGAGAGACGTTATAATTAAGAATGGCGGAAGGACAAATGAGTACAATGGTTGGGACGTTGTTCAACACAAATAGTAAATTGCAGGTGGACCAACCCAGACAGGTTAACCCGAAAATAATTATATTCAATGTAGAGGAACAAGCGAAGGAGGAAATGATTCAACGATTGAAGCAACAGAATGTGGAGAGAGAGGGAAATAAAGTTCGTATAATAAAGAAGATTGGTCGAAAAGGGTGACGATTAAAATATTGGATTCTTGAAATTGAATCAACATTATATAAAGATATTATTAAACAAGGGAAAGGTTTCGATCCTATAGGATGGACACATTCATCGAGCCATTCAGATGTTACTTGTGCCACAACTATGGTCACTTAGCTCTCTACTGCAAGGAGAAAGAGTAATTCTGCAGCCATTGCGGTGAGGCAGGTCATGATTTGAAAGATTGCAAGCGGACTATAGTAAGCCAATATGCATTAATTGCAAAATGAAAAGCAGACCATGTGATCATAGTGTGTGTAGCAAGGACTGCGAGAAGTACAGGCGGGTACGCGGAATAATAGACAAACAAACTGATTATGGTGCCTAGAGTAAAGCAGTTGAATATACATGGTGGACAACAAGGAGTCTTAGAGTTTCCAACATATGTGATTAATAAAAACATTGATATATGCGCATTGCAGGAACCCTGCATCATCAAGGGCAAAATACCATATCTACCAATACGAATGAGAGTAATACGTACTAGCGATCGACAGTCTTCCTTCATATTCTGCAATACACAAACGGAAACGAGATAATATACCAAACAGTATATGCAAGTAATACGGGTGGTAAAAGGAGAAATAAATGTGGAGCTTATAAACGTATATGTGGAATATACATGCAAAAGAACGGGAGTTTTGGGGAAAATATGAGAACTATTAGATAAATTTGAAGGGGAAGAAGTTCACTTACGCGACGATTGGAACGCTAGATCCAAATTATGGGGGGATAAAATAGACAACAGAAGAGGACGGGAAATTGAAAAGATCTTTGAAAAAAATTTGAGTTTAGTAATTCTATATGGAATACAGACTTTCCAAACACAAAACGGAACATCAATGATAGAATTAAAGGTTGCAAGAAAGGAGCACAACCACAACAGCAACGATGTGGGAAGCCGATGATGAGATAGAGATCATCGCAAAATATTATTTAATATAGAGATAACTAAGGCTGACGGTAAACAAGATGCTAACCAGATAAATTATAGAAAAGTAAATTGGAGTCGATTCCAAAAAGAAACAGACGGAATGAAGTACGTGGTAACGTGTGAAGGAGAAGACATAGACAAGCGGATAGCGGATGAACAGTTGAATATGCTCATAACAAAAAAACCATATTGTGCAAGAAATGTTGAGGGAGGAAAGCATGGACATACCTCGTGGGATTAAATAGAGCAAAATAGATCCGGAATATGAAACGACAGAAGTGTCAACGATCGACTAAAGGAACAGAAGAACATGAAACAGAGCTAGGAGCTTATAGAGAATACTTGAAAAGGTTCAAAAACTTAATTCGTAAAAAGAAACGAGAAGGCTGTACACAATATGTCGAGAACAGTTTAGCAAAAACATATGGGGATTGCCATATGTTATATCCGCTAAGGAGGGATGTAAGAGAAGGAAAGAGAAAATACATGAGAGATATAAGTTATAATACAGAAAAAGATAAGCAACTTGAAAGAGACAATACTATGATATGAGACACGAAAAGCCAGGTAGTGGCCACAAGGTCGGTAAACCGGGATAATGGAACAGAATGAAAATGAAAAAAAAAATGAAAAGAGGACAGCTGAGCTGCTAGTTAAAGTTATCAGAGCGGTCAGTTGTTTCATGAAGCATATAGTAAAACATACTGAAGCAAAATGGAGATAGTCAAACCAGCTCTAGATGCTAGACACGTCGTGATGACAAGACCAAGAAATTGAGGAATTACAACTTACATAAACCCGCAGGGTATGCCATACGTCATATAGTTAAACAGTTTGATATTTAATCTCCCTAACAGTGAACAATAACTATACTCGAGAGAGAACTGAAGAGTGAATCCAAAGAATTATTACATGTGAATTATACAGACAGATTTAAACGTCCCTAAAATAGTCTTCGACATCTTACATCAAAAGTGTCCTTCCAGTGATGGTAACAAAATTGTAAGAGTATTTTACCATCACAAATTATGGTAAAACGATTAATAGAAACTACTCAGTCCTTGCTGATATGGTATATTTGGCAGAATTATAAGAATACGCACATTGCAATTGAATTGTGAAATAAGTCATACGCAAGGGAAAGAAGTTGATACTCAATCTATGTTGAGAAATTTGTTAATGATTATGATTTGTCTTGTCAAACCTCTATGTATTCAAAGTTAATAATGCTTTACAACGCTTTGGTGTTTGTGCAAAAGAAGCAATTGNATAAAATTCATATAAACACTCTGAACCACATAACCAAACAGAAATATGTTCTACTCTAGGAATTAACTCAGAACGGAAATGAAATAACGAACCGAGTATTAAAAGATGTAAAATAAAATTGTTCCGAATATCGTGATGTAATACCCAATATTTGTTTAAAATAAAATAAAATGGTGAAAAATGACCAAGGAAAATGAAATAAAATTCAGAGAATATCAGTGAAATTGTGTCTTTTTTCTCTGTCCTTCCAATTAATATACCTCGCAAGTAACTAAACTATTAAGGGGAATGAAAATATTCTCCGGTGTGACAGTTAATGATTCCGCCAACTACTCGACCTTTCCTGAACCGCGGTGGTCGGATCTATGCAAACATATAGAATGGCTATTTCAAAAACCAGAGGTTCATGTGTACTATCCAACATCCTCTATAGCCTAATAGAACTGAAAAAAATGTCATGGTTGGAAACCTGCCATTACCCATGGCGCGTTTAATGTTTACGTAAGCAATGTAAAAGTATCAGTATGGTACATATGCAGAATAAGGTCAACCCAGAAAAAAAAGGATGTTCCAGATAATATCTGTGGTTTCGTAGAGAAATGATATGTTGGGGCATGGGAGTAAAATTACGCCAATAAAATGTCACAATGTTTGGTAAACCATTATTTCAAAATCGTATCTAACGTAAGTAAAAATGTACGAATTCCAGACTCATGACCGAGAAGTTTGATCATTGAACGAATATTTTATACGTCTTTTAATAAATATTACAATTAAGAGTTCCATGAGGCTAAACGCAATGTTGAAATAAATCTCATGCATAGAAATTTCTCAACGAATATTCATGAACACGTGTTGCAGCCGCGGTCAAATAAAAGGGAAACATAAATTATTTATAGACAAGTCTACGCATAAACAAGAAAAGGTTCACTAACGTTTACCGTGTAGCGTCCACACTTAATTTGGCAGAAAATTCGCCCACAATGGGACCAAAAACGAACCCACTGAGAACAATAGCAAAGGCGCGGGCACGAGAAGACTTGTCGAGGTGGAGTGCGTTCGCGTCAAAGCGAGAAGGTGAAACGAGGAGGAGACGGAGAAGAGGCGAGAGAGTAATGCGAGAGATGAGCGTGGGGGCGGAGAGCGGGGGTGGTGGCGCCTGCTGCACTCGGGGGCGGCCAATCGATCCCCGCGTGCTGCGGCACAGTCGCGTCCTTGGAGCTCCGTGGAGGGAGAGAGGACTCCGCGCGCCGGAGGACGGAGCAGGAAGGGCTCAACGGAACGAGGATGATGCGAGGTTCAGGTAATGCGCGTGAGATTGGAATTTCATGAATGGGATTTGGATCGCTGCAATTTAATTGTGAGGAGAAGTTACCTTTAAGACGTTTTTCATACTCATATAACCGACACAGAGTTTTCGCTTCCACGATCCCGTTGAGCGGTAGAGTGTGGGTTCAAATCCTGCCCGGGCGAACAAGGTGAGGTTTTCATCTGGGGTTTCCCTCACTCCAGGCAAATGTCGGTTCGGTTCCATAAGTTCCCCTGCAGCCCAACATCTCCCCTTCCCAATTCCTTCTCCCAAGGTTAGGTGGAAGAGCAGACTTCATAGCCTGAACCTTACCAAAAGACATAAAATGAATAAATAAATAAATATTGTATAAATAAAGACATAAATTGAAATATTAGTTACTTTCGCTTTCTGAAGTATAAGTGAAATAACATTTCTTCAAAGATATTAAACCTCAAATAGAGGTTCAGGAGTGTAATTCATTCTCTTGTCGGACAATAATTCAAATTTTAAGTCTGAACTTACGATATTTCTGTTACAGAATGTAACACGTGAATATCTCTTTTCACCATAAATCATCTCCGATAAGCTTCACCCAGTTGAAACAAACAATAGGAAGAATCCTGTGTAGTTTATATTCTTTAAACATTTTATATCGTTATTTTGTAAACACGATTAAAATTTAAATAAAGCACGTAATAAACAATTTTTTACTTCATATATATAAACAAAATCAGTAATATGTGATTGCCAGTAATCTTATTGTAATAATGAAATATGTGCCATAAATTGTTNTTTGTAGTTATCTTTTTGCTCTCGTTGAACTTACGTGAAAATATAAGTGGTTTTTGTGCAAAATTAGTGAAATTTCACAAATAAAATATATTTTCGTAGATGCTATATGAACTCTATTTTAAGAGAAGTTATTGAAATAATATACTTAAAATATGCCATTAATGATAAATTGGATGAAATGTATAAATCTCGTTGCGTGGAATTCAAATAGGGAAATGCACGAATATTGCAACACTCGTATTTCTATTTTTCTTATTCGATTCTCCATCCGTTACTTCTGATTGCTCAAATTGATTTGGAATGAATCTCTTTACTAATTCATATATTCCATTGGAGTTGAGTGGAAAATGCCTTTAGCTCCGGAATAAATCACTGCATTCAAACGCAAATTTAGAATGACGTCGCGAATCTGTTCGATACGTAAGAATATACCATTTTAAATTATTTTCAGAGAAACCTACCATTTTACAAACTAACATCACTAAAAAATATTAGCTATACAGTAAGCTACACACAAATACGGATTACATAAAAAAATACGGAATGGGAATAATAGAAAGGATGAAATATGAAGTAGGATTAATCGCAACGGGATTCCTCTAGGGTTACTTTAGATATATTATAACATTCCCTGTCTTTTTTTTCTTATCAGCAATGTGTTCTCTAAAAGCTTCATGAGTTGAGAAAAATATTTTGAGAGCTCGAAATGTGTTTTTTTCTGCGAGAGTGAAGCGTAGATGTTTTGGTGTTTTGATCCTGAGTTTTGGTGACTTCAGTCTCAATGTATTATGTAACTAGATATCGTGTGTTAGTGTGACCACTAAAAGGAATTTGATCATATTTCCCAGAACTCTTTCAACTCATATGATTTCGCCGTTTGGAGTGACGCACATGAAGTTTGTTTACGGCTTCTACATTTATACGTTCCACTAGCAAATACATTTCTGATACTACGTGGTACTTACTTTTAAACAGAAATTTGTTGGCACTTTATATTAATATTTTGAATTATTTCTTTTCATGTAAATTAAACTCAATGTGGCCTTCATTTTTTGCTACTATGTTCTTCTTGTTACGATTATGGCAGTTGTGTGGGGCATACACATTTTTTTCATGGTGTTTTCAGTGAAGGCAATTTTTTTTGGCGTAAAATTGAACGTAATAAAATGCCGATTTTTATTTTGGAAGAAGAGCTCATATTTATGTTTAATGTTATATATTTTACTATATAATTTAAACAATATGCGTCAATATGTGACATAAAGGAGGGGATCCCGAACCAACAGTTTTACTTCACGTATTGTTCTGTTTTATAAAATTTACTTCTTTCAGAACAGGTACTGCTCACAATGATCCAAACACAAGCAATTCAATGGTGATTATTCTGACACTCAGAAATAAAAATTGATGATAATCGGGGATATTTTATTACTATTATTTTACTGTTTACTGAGTTGGAACAGTTCAATGAAAATTAGAAACTAAAAACTCACAGGAACTTCTAATATTGGAATACACATTGCATCGCAAAACGTCCTAATGCTAACACCCAGTAATGTGTGATACAGATATTTATATCCAACAGGTTCGAGAATGCGAACAAGATACAAACGAAAACGAATGAGGGCGTGATAACAAACGAGGAAATATTGCCGCGTGATAAATATCACTTAGAAGATGAATGAAGATTAGAATGTTTGGAAAATTAACTTTCGATTGCTATTTTTTCATGAATTCGCGGTTGCTTTTCATGAATGATAGAATATGAAACCATGAACGAAGTTTTACACTTTACAATAACTATCGTCCCCAGTAAATAATTTTATTAAAGAAACTTAACCATTAATCTCTTCTCTTCGTTGTTATACAGTGAGAGTACTCGCATTAAATTGTGATATTCACGCTATTTGCTTGAACATTGTTTGAAACTAAATGGTATCTCCACGAGTTATATTGAAGTGGAATTAAATGTTTCCCATCAAGAGATTATTTTCATTAAATTGTTTATTATCTGTGTTTTTAGTCTGATTTTATCGCCCGTCTCAGTGCAATGAATAGAACACAAGTTTCAACAAAATAATACATTTAAGTAGCTTTAGTAAGGGAAATCCAGTTTTACGTAGACATGTGGTCCAACTGATGAACAAATACGGTTTATTTTGCTTTTAAAGTCTATTTATGTCAGACGAATAAGACGAAAAAATGTACCTAAACACACCCTCTTTCCGAACCTGAAAACTTGAAAGAAAATTTATATTTTACTTAGTATCTTTTTCTTTACCGTGTAACAACACTTAACTTAGTATCTTTTCCTTTACAGTGCACACAACAAAGTACACCTTAATACTCATATTTGAACGTAACAGTAGAAATTAATTTAGCGATATCTCTGATTATTACTACAAAACAACTTAACGTGAATTGAAACGAAATGAATCGATCGAACAAGATTTTTAGCTCCAGGTGCACTCGAGTATCTTTAGCATTGAACAGAAACGCTTGAAGTGAGTAAAATAATACGCAAATATGTTTTATGAAGAAGTAACATAAAGAAGAGAGACGTTACGCCCGTGTGGACAGATGTGGCGGAACAAAGGAAAATAATACGACCGTGAATGTGTAAGAGAATGAGAACCAACTCCTAGCAATGAGATAAAAGGACTTAACGCATTCTCGTGTGGCACACGAAGACACTGCGCGCGAAGACAAAAATGTAAAATAAGACATTAGATAAAAGATATGTCGAGGCTTAAAAGAAGAATTCAGACATGAGATAAGGATCATACTTTTTTATATCGCAACATCGAGCGACAAGAATAACAATTGGTTCTTTCATATTGATATTAGAAAGATATTTTTGTGATTTTGTTAGTAAAAATACCTTTAAGGTGACACTACAGATATTTTTAATTTTGACAGTTTCTTATTTAGAATTCTTACGGGTGCGGACACATTTTATGTTTGTATTTTATGTGTATTTTTAATATTCGATAGAAATAATTCATAAGCATGTTAAATTATTTATCAAGTGGTCAGTAGAAGACAATGGGGTATAAGTCTCATCATCAATAAATAAATAAATTTATTTATTTATTCTTTTTTTACATCCAAATAAGTTGCCTTTCCAAAAACATTACGTAGAGAAAAAGATTAAGAAAGGGTAATAAACAAATCAAGGAGAAGAACAGTCCATAATCCACTAATATTAACGTCTCCTTCTTGAGAACGTATGGGTATCAAAAAGTTGAAAATTTAGAAGTGATTTGTCAAAGACCTACGTTATTTCCTCAAAAATTTAAATTACCACAAAATTTATTCTTGGCCATTTATAGTCTAATGGAAATAAAATAGTCATATAAATTGTACATCAACCCGCTAACGTTATAGTTATACTCCAACCATAATTAAAGATAACTGTAATAATAATAATAATAATAATAATAATAATAATAATAGTCTGCTAGTGAACAATGCTCGGTGGCACATAGAAAAGAATACATATATAATACAATAAAACGAAGTTAAAAAACAAATCATCGCCCAAATATCTATAAAATACACACATATCGGGAGTAGTTTCATATCGGGACATAACGATTGATCGAAATTCTCTGAGCTACTGCCTTAGAATGTCTGAAGAAGTTAAATACTGTACTTATAAAAACCTCAGGATTTTTTCCTTGTAAAAGTTTGTAGTTTTTAATCAAAGTGACAAGAGTCATAATATGAAGTTTATTCAATTCTGTTGTGTACAAGGTGCCGCGAAAAAAAATCACAAATTGTTTTGGAACAATATTATATTACGCATCAATATCATTTCTTTCTAATTTTTGGAGCTCTATTGAATGGTTTAAATTTGACACGTCTCCAGCTGCTTCTTTTTGTTAATCCTTTGCATGTTCGTACGCATCTTTCATGTCGTCTACAGCAGTGTGCCAAAATGTTCTTTCTAGTAATAAGAAACAATAAAAAACTTTATTGTCTAAAAGTAGTTACATATGAACACGTGGGGGATAACAAACTAAGTTATTCTTCGGAAGCAAGCAAGGGACCATCCCATTAATTCCGATCAATGACACAAGCAGATTTAATACTTATAAAAATTAATAATAATAAAAGTAATTTTTGATCTTCGGAACCAAAAAGAAAACAACCGTCTGATGTTATATACAATATCAGTATGGTTTAATGGTTTTATACATAATTATATAGTGTGGCGCTGGAATTCCACCGGAATCCCTTTTGCCGTCAAAAGCTGTTTGGTGCTCTTCGCTTTTGGAGTATCTAAGTGTCAAGAATGTCTGGTTTAGAGGAAACACGCTTTTTCTGACCTCACAAGAACTCAATTTCGTTAGTTTTCAATGCCTGTCAGAGTAACTTTATCCTTTACTGTTTCTCAGTCCTCTAAACAGACTTTTTGTCTCGAAAGAACGTGTGGAGTTGATAAGGAATGTTCCCCAAAGTCTCCGTACAACTCAACATAGTTCAAAATTGCGGATTTACCAAATTCAACAAAGAATTTCTTGGCCCATTGTTGTTCTAAACTTTACTGTTCCAAGCGAATTGCACAACTTCACTTATTTATCAGGTTGCGTAGAAACCAAGTGAGGTAGACACTTTTATTGCATGTCTAGGACGCAGGACCGTACATACAAGCTGTGTGGAGTGGGCATATGTGCTGTTTCTCGATCTCAGTGATGCGGTTTCGTTACTTTTCTACCACACCTAGGAATTTCGTACCAGATTTTGTTTCTCTTAACAAATATGTCACTCGCCACCCGTAGAAAACGTTAACCCTTACATCGCTGCCTTCAGAAATAAATCAGGTAGTAATGTGGTAAAAAACGAAGTACCTAGTACCAGTAGGTTCCATTATGTGATAATCTCGTCTGGATTTAAACAGAAGAAAGTTAAAAACATCCGGAATTAAAAATACAATTTTATATTATTTCTCACGTATATCGTAGTAAAAGGCAACCACGATGTAGATATCATCAGCCTGATTTTTCTCGTCTCNAACATCCGGAATTAAAAATACAATTTTATATTATTTCTCACGTATATCGTAGTAAAAGGCAACCACGATGTAGATATCATCAGCCTGAATCAAGAACATGAACATACTAACTTTTAGAATTTACAATTGTAATTTGTTCGTTATTCACTTCTTTCGTTTCATATTTTACAGTATATTAATACTTGTGNAACTTGTTAAATTAGTTGGCATTGCCCTTATTTATGACAACATGTATTAAGGACACACAAACTCTTTTACAGTTCGTACTTTCACATTACGTTTCGGAGATGTATGTTCCCCCTCTTCAGATGTATTCTTCCTTTTCTTCCCAAAATTGTATAAAATCCTTATTGTGAATTACATGGTGCACCTTATACTTGCTGAAACGTTCTTAACATGCATGCTTATTATTGGTTAAGAGTTGTGTTAAACTTATTAAAATTATCTCATGGTATTCTTGTTGCATGTTCGTCTAGTTGTGGGTCATTTAGTTGTAGTCTGTTGTGCGGCATTTGGTGTTGTCCTCTAGCTATCATTATTATATCTCCTGTCCTTTTGATAATCAAAGCAGGTCTCTAATTCACCGTAGTCTTTTATTACTCAAAGCAACAACTTCCTATAGCTATTTCACTCTTTCCTTTCTTCTCACGAGCATTTTTACATGACCTGCACCACTTCTTTCCACACTTTGACAATTTTTCGCTTAAATAGTTCCCACACTTCGTTCACAAAACCGTCGTTTAAATGTACATTTCTGTTTTGAGACTTAGCTTCATTTTGTAACTTTTCGTTATTTTAAATTCATTTCAATATTATTACTTTGAGGTTTTGAATTTGCTTTGAGAATTAATTTCCATGTTATTTATTTAACTGTTTGGCATTGTCAGAACTAGTTTTAATCTCCAACCAGCGAATAGTACACTTATCTCTTTACTTTTTAAATATGCAACTAACTGTTCCTGAGAGAATAACTTACTCACTCTTAAAGAATAAAAATAATAACAGAGTTTATATGAAATTGCTACATTCCATAAACATGATTCATGTTGATGAATCTTTGATTATATAAGAAAATGCTTTAATAAAAGATTAGTGTCGCACTTTTTATTTGACTGATCAAATACTCAAGTCCTCCGAGTGAAAATTATTACTTTTATTTTGGAGTGCTTGAGAGTTTCCTTAGTAAATAACTCGCAGTTCGATAGATTGCTGACTCGCTTCGAGTGAATGCAGGCAGTCTGACATTCTCCAAAAGATTGCAGAATCGTCTAAACGTAGACAAAAATAAACTAAAATTTTGTCACAAGGTGCATTTTTGTAGTAAATAAACCAAAATTTTACTTGTAGACCGGTGCTACCAGTTTCACTCTAGCGGATAAAGTGGATTTTCACTATAATCGATATATTGACAGTTAAGTGTATGCACAAAATAGCACGATTCCGTTTGGCGGCTCAGTGGCTAACATGCTAGCTTACCACTGAACCACTCCGGGTTCCATTCCCGGCGGTCAGAAAAAAAAGTAGCTTTCACTTCAATGTGCCAGTTCATATATATAGATAAGCAAACCCTTATTCTTCTATCCACTTCCTACCTCTCTTAGTATCACTAACTACTCCTACTAACACCTTCACTTGGGTCAAATTGTAGCTAACGAGCCCAGCTACTAACAATAGCCCCACAATAAAAGTTTGTGCTGAGTGGAATTTTACTCGAAGGAATGAACAGTGTGTCAGTCAGTAACAAAGTTTTTGTAACTGAGTGAAAGAAGTCGTCTAAACGTTGAACTTGTCTGAAGATGATAAGGAGGGAACTTCCTCGCGACAATGTGTACTGAAAGGAAAGTTCTCTCCTGCCATTTCCCACAGACGGTGTAACAAGAGTTCCGCAGTGCGGCGGGCGTGGGGAAGTATAGAAGTGAGATTCCACGCACGCCGATGCCTAGGCACACATTCTGACGCCGGGGCTTAATCTCAGCGTTCGCTTTGTGTCGAAGGCACTCCGCGCGATTGGGTTCCGCTTTGCTGTAACACTTGCCGCCGCTTCGCCATTTTGTCTCGTGATTATCCTTGGCCAACAAAGTTCTCTTGGAAATAACAAGGCAAAGACGATTTAAGGTTTATATCGACTAAAAGTTATCATGGTGCTGTCAATGCCGGCACTTCACTTGACGTTGTGGTAATTGTGTAACGTATTCACTGTATTTGGCAAAATATTTGACGTATTCACAAATAATGCAAACATGCCATCCTCACAAGCAAATAACTCAATATGTTTGCTAATACCATAATGGGTGGGATGTATTTGATGTAATTCAAGAAACCTTCATACTGTTTTGTTATGCCAGTCAATACAAGTGTTCCAGTCCATATAAGATAAATTATAGAATAAACAATCAAAATATAGGTTAAAGAACCAGAATATTAACATGTATCGGTCGCGCGCTTTGCTCAAGCGAAACACGGTTAACCAAGTGCGGACTTGTTCACGCAAACACTTACCGACTTCAAACCGGTAAGAGGACGGACACGGGTGTTCGCGTATTTGCGTATTTGCTACAATAGAGCATATACAAACAAATAGCTCCTCTACACTTGGCCATGTTTGGGCAAATATGACAAATACACGATACGCAACGCCAAATAAAGTGCCGGTATAAACCGCATGGGAATTTGAACGAAACGTGGATATCATCAGATACATATCCATCAGAAATATAGGTTAATTTTACTTAAAAATGTGTAATAGTTGTGATTTAAGTACATAAACAAAAGTTAAATATATGTCACGTCTTGATTCACCTTGATCTAATGAAAATAATGCAACAGCGACGACGCAGCGATCACACACAAAAGTCACTCAGCTGTCGCTTGTCTAGACGTCTGGACGAGGGGGAAGCGAGAGCGCGGCAGAAGTTTTCCAGTCGCTAAGCCAACATTCCATACATTGTTGGTTTCACGCGGTACAAGAGAATTTTTTTCCTTCCAACCATTAATTTAGGAACTCAGAATTTTTCACATTTTCTCACCAAACTAATTACAAGGTGCAATCGAGAACCTTTAAACACCCTTTAATTAAGATGTGTAAAGAAAAAAAATCCTACAATTAGGATATAAAACCGCATTAAAATACTATCCCCCAAAAGATAAAATCGTGACTGCGAGGAGTCATTCAAAGTCCTGTTTATTCAAATAATAAATGTTCAAGGAAAAACAGAGTTAAGGAATAATCATTTTCAGCTTTTGTATTGCCTTTTGATTGCGGTTCAAAAACGCAATTTACATTTTATAATGAAAAGACTACCCCTTGGATTAAAATTGTCTGTGACGAAACGAAAATAATAGAAGTTAACAAGGTTTCGACGAAGGCGCTCGTTAAGGAGAACGATCTTAAAAGAAATTGACTGAAGTATTTGTGAACGATTTTCTGTGCAGGAAAAGAGATATCATGAAAAGGAGGAAGCAATCAAAGTTAGTATTTTGAATAACGAGTAAGAGACTACGTGGATCCGAGTCTAGTGTTTTAACCTTCCATTTAATTTTTCCCTTATTAAAAAAAATAATGTTCTTTTTCTTGTCTCCAGGGGATTTATATATGAAAATCCTCAAATAAAAGAGCAATGAATATAAGTTTAAATTTCATATGACACCCAAAACGAGTTTTCTAAGTCTTTATAAAGGTAAGAGAATTTTAGAAAATGTCTGGTTGATATATTGGTTAATGCATTAAAGTTAAGATCATGGACTCACAACTTTTGAAAACATATTTATCAAACATTTTATCATCTGGCTAACATTTAACACGTCAGTTATTATATGCTGCTAAAAATGACCAAGATTACCTTTCAGGTCAATTGTATGTTATTGTATTGCGAGAAATTTAAATGTTTTATTATTATTATCGTCAACTTGTGTTTTTCACTCACTTACTCTGCATTGCTAGGCAACTTTCCTCCATCGTTCGACTGTTGTTTAGTAATGTCATCCGGAACTCGACCCGAGCTCTTAGGAATTGTTTCATAGATTGCGGTTTAAGATTGAGCTGTTCCTAATTATATTGTTAAGTAGAGATCAATTGTGCAGGAGCGGACTAATGTGAGCAGGATGTTTTTGTATCCTCACTTCTGTGATCCCAAAGCTCTAATAATGGGGAGATTTGCGTCTTAGTACTCTTAGTACATAGTACATGCCCCAGTGGTGGCACAGGTGTTAATGTTGTCAATCATCACCAAGCCCCGGGTTCGATTTCCGATGGGGCCAGAAAATTTGTAGCTTTTCACATTAATGTCCCAGTTCATATAGCTGTGACTACTGAAAACATTCCTTCCTCTATCCAGCTCCTCCTAGTATCAATAACTAACCACTTCTACTAACCCCTCCACGTGGGCCAAGTTGTTGGTACACCCAACTAAGCGGCCCACCAACTAACAATGACCCAACTCCTAACGCTCCATGCAGATAAGCTTCAATAAGCTACATATCCCATTTACAAATACTATAATATAACTTGGTACATGCGATTATTTATTTATTTATTTTATACCTTTTAGAGAGGTAAGGAAATTGGGAAGGATACATGTTGGGTTGCCGGGGTTACTGAACCGACATTNCTGTCTCTTATACACATCTAGATGTGTATAAGAGACAGATCCACGCTCTACCGCTCAGCGAGATCGGGGAAGCGAAGACGCTACCACCAGACCACCGCTGTCGGTACTTAACGGTTGTTGTACTGTTGTTAGTGTTTTGAGAATAAATTGAATTATCTTTTTAACATGATTAGCAAAACAAAAATGAATTTAAGGGTGAAAATGCTGGAATTCATAAGCAGCATAAAAATACTTCTGCATTGATAGTTTTACAAAATTCATGATTATTCTTGCCTTTTTTTTAATCGTTGATGTTAGAACACTGAAGTTTAGTTCCACAGCCAATCATCCCTTAGGTGCGCTCTCACTTCTAGTTGTACCAAAGGAACGCAACTATGAACGAGAGGGGTTTATTGAAGGGAGATCAGTTCAAAAACTCGGCACGTTGTCGAACAAGACAAATTGTAACTTGATCTTCCGTGTTGGGACAACCGTACCTGGATATGATACGTGAGCACACTACACCAAGATCACCCATATTTCTCGGAATATTGTTACCGGGATATTGCATTAGTATAGAGAGAATTATAACGAGTATTAGAGATATTTAACAAATACGTTATTTTGTCATAGTCCTTGAGATTTTGATTATAAGAATGCGTAATGGACAGTGTACTAAGTTTTAAAAAAAATTGAAACTAAATACAGGATATCACGGTCCTAAAAAGGTAATTAAAAATTATAATCAAAATAAATAAATAATTTAAAACTTACGACCCTATGATGAGCGAAAACCATTTATTTTGTTCTTTAAAGAACACAACGGCATTCAGCTATGGGATTGTGTTAAAAAAGTAACTTTAAATGTATTCAGACTTTTCAAAATAGAGTGCTACGAAACATGGTGAATGCCCCGTGGTATATCAGAAATTGCGACGGTCACTGAGACCTCGAGATCCCCTATGTTTCCAGTGAAATAAGACGATTTGCAGCCAAACATGATCTAAGGCTACACGTACATACCAATATGGAGGGAATCAAGATCCTTGACAACAAGAATCTGGTCAGAAGATTAAAAAGACTTAAACCTTTCGAGTTAGTGTAGTGTGATTGTGTGAGTGTTATATAGTGTGTAGCAAGTTATATAGTGTGATTGTGTGAGTAAACAAATATACTGCTATGCTAATGTAGGACTTACATTGTGTGAAGTGATTCTTGAACAATTAATATCAATGACAAAATACAGGACACTATTGGGTGATCTAATTTTGTAAAAATATCTTATTTTAAGAAACAGCTGTAAATTGATGATTGGTCAAAATTACCAGTTTCAATAAATAATTTTTTTTTAAATATTGATAATAATTCAAAGAACACAACGCTAAATTATTTATTTTGACTATATAATAGATGTTAATATTAGTAAAACTGTTAATATTGTTACTTTGAATTTTCAGTGATTTCAGTAGTTGCCATTTATTGGTTTTGGAATAATAAATTGATAACTATACTATTATTTGTCAAATAACTGCACTATTATAATGTAATAAAATTTGTTAAAATTCTGTTGATATACTATTTTAAGATATCATTATTTTGCTAGGGGCTTAGAAATGTTAAATCCGCCCCTGCCTTTAGTTCGTTTGATCGGCATTGATGAGTATTATCCTGTCTGCTTCCCGAGAATAAATTAGTTTATCGTCTTTCACGTGTTCATACGCTATTATGACTATGCAATTACTATGTTTAGAACTATGTTTATATATATATATATATATATATATATATATATATATATATATATATATATATATACACATATACACATATAAAATTATTTTCAATTTACTTTCTTAGAGCTAATAAGTATAAAGGTAAGAAAATAAGTGTGAGTGAATTAAAGGTTGGCATTTCAGTCTTTTGACACTCCAGATTTGTTTTCACGTTTTCTCCATTCCCGTGACATTTTATGTCTCATAAATTTTATTCGTTCCCACATTTTATCTTTTTAGTATGAAGATTTAGCAAACGACGTTTTCGCAAGTTCTTTTAAAGAGCTAAGAAGAAGCCTTTCCATCAGATAAGAATTCCATGATATTTGATAATAAATGTTTATCTTTTTGAAATTGTTTTCTTTATTTATTTAAAATTCCTTGATGTTTTTACGTGGCGAGAATATTTACTTCTGTGACCCACATGATACAAGTGTTACGATCAGTATTATTCTCCAAGTCGTTGAAAAGTATAAAAAGTTCATGTGGACAAAAGTTTTTCTTTTAGATATATATTGAAAAACATAAATTGATACTTGGAAACAAATAATGAAGTTACACGTACGAAGAAATGAAATAAAGAAAAGAATAGAAAATTATCACAATTTTACGCGCTGTGAAAAATCGTAATATTACATTTTAACTAATTGCTTGCCATTTCTTTTATAATTTACTTGAAAATAGAAAGTAAATTCATAAATAATCTCTCTGGTGTCACTAACTAATGTCCCCTTTCCCTGAGGGCATTTGAAGAGAGGAAACATAAATAAATGAAACCACTTATCACATTTTATATTTTCAACACCGTTACGTTTGTGATAATACTACAATTATGGTGTTGCAATATTCTCGAAGAGAGCGCACGTCGCATACATGAGACTCTCTAACTACTCACAGAAAGAAATAGCCGGTCAAATCGCGGAATGCGTTGACGAAAAAGTTAACTGAGTAAGCAGATTTTGTCCAACATTGTTCTGGAGGTCTGAAGTTGATATTACCACAAATATTAAATATTTACCTTCTTTCACCAAATTAATAATTACGGCCTGTTTTGGTAGATTTAAAATGCTTTTAAATTTTAAAAGCACTTCATTGCGTCAACAGGTTTGTGAAGGAAATTAATTCATTTTTGTTCTTTAACTGTACGCTTTTTATTTCTCAGGTTGAGGTAGTAAAAACTTCAGCTAGTAAAAACTTCAGCTAGCAAAAACAGTTAAATATTACTTCTTCAAAAGTAGAGTTGAATTGTCTGAAAGACATAATGATGACAAAATAAAATATCTGAATAATCCTTCGCTTCCGTAAACTCAAAAAATTTAGTACTCCATTATTTAGAAAGAATCTTCCATTCTATACTCAGTCACGTAACTTTACTCCGAGAAAATGTAACCCAAGGGAAAAGAAACCTAAACGGAAACGTAGTATGTTTATTAGTTTTAACAGTAAATTAGTTTATTGTCCTCAAAGTGGCCATAGTCAACTTGTAACTGCCTTTTTGACACTAAATTATTAATTTATATTTTTATTCCTGTCAGTCTAAGTGGTTTGATTTCGACACAGATCTCCTACACAGTGTAGTCAACGCTCTTCCTTCGCAAACGTCCATACGTGTTCGTCGCGTTATGTTGGCAGTACATTCGGATTTCTTTAAACCTAAATCTATCGGTAAAATCAGCTACTAATTCAATTCACTTGCTCTTGTGGCACTATTTTGTTCTTTCTGCATCGAGCATGTCGAACGAATATTACCATGTGTTTTAGTTTGTCTTGTAATTAATTTTTTTTTTTTTGCAGGAAATAGTCGCCTTTGTGACTACTATTAATATTTATTCGGATATTGCTTAAATTCGTTGATGTTGGCAATTCGTGTTAGGCAGCCATGTTGCATTATTCTTGTTATAGTTACATGACTTTGAGTATAGTCACATTCCCCGTCGCGTCATGTGGTGCCGTGGGGATCATCTGCTGGCACACGCAGAGAGTAGTCGGAGACCACTCGGCACAGAAGGGCCACTTTGGACGCGGATACAGCCCTTGTATAGAGTCATGCAGTCGTCACAGATGCAATACCATGTGTTTCAACCCCACAAGATGTATTGCTGTTGTTAGCAGAGGACTTTGGTTTTAGAAATAATGAAAATAAATCGTACGATGATAATGATATGCTTTACACATCAAACTTACGGAAAATTCTTAGATTGCTTGAGAGAAGAAATAAATTGGTTCTCATTACAATCAAATAATGAACTAAAATGTCACATACCTCGTTCTCAAAGCTCTTGTGTTAACATTTTCCGCGATAACAATGTGTTCTTTTACTTCTTATTTAATTTTATGGGTCACAAAAAGATGTAAGGACCAGTATTTACCAAAATTTAAAAAACGTTGAATTCCTAATAATCTGGAATTAATTTGAACCTTGTCAAATATTGGAAAATGAATTTTTCCGGGGTAAGGAGCTGTATTCATAAATGGATTTATCCAGATAACTACAAATTCTAAATTAAATCTCTGTGAAATTGTATTTTTGACACGTTTGATCGAGTCTTCATTTGTCGAATATTGTCTTCTTTCTCCCAGTGTAAGTTAAACGATAATCAGAATTTTCTAATGAATTTTGCTGAGTTCTTTACTACGCCTAATTTCCTGCTTTTAATAACTGAAGAAAAATTTCAATCAAATTTTCTAAACTGTGTCCGTCATACATAATTGTTTTTGATGACACTGCCGTAATTTCGACTAGGTAAGAAAATTTTCCAATTGTTACAACAAAAAGTAATTTGAAAAGTAAAAATAATACAAAAAATTAAAATAATAAGAATATGTTCAGCAGTTTAAAATAAAATTGTTGAAATAAGAAACAACATCTACAAAATGTAAAAATAAATCTAGAAATTTGGCTACGATTGCCTTGAATTATTGAGATCCTACGAAAATTATGTTAAATTTCGGTTTCTCATATTTACTCTGTTTTCATAATGAGTCAGATTATAAAACAACGAGTGAAAAAAAACCTGACTTCGTTTAATTCACGCATTATACGGAACAAGAAGTCGAAAAGATACGGATTAATATGTCTAGTCCTTCTCTTTGCAAACAAATATTATACTAAAAATGTCGCATATCTCGTTTTCAAAACCCTCCGAGCTAACTTTTAATGTTTGTACCATGTAAATTAGTTAGAGAGCAGGTGCCATGATAAATTTACATCAACCGCACGGAGTAAGTCACACAAAAGAAGTATTGTACTTTGAAGCATTGAAAGATGTTTTGATGATTTCCTTTGTTTCATATTTGTTTTTATTTTTTCAAGATAACAGCATTTAAAAATTGCATCAAGAAAAGAAGCTACTTGACTCATTCATTTGAACAGGATATTACATGACTTCATCAGTCCCGACAACTGAGAGCTCTGACACGTTTCACCGGGGTGGTAATCAGTGACCGCGAGTTATGCAACGCTCCATTGTGTATTATCATATACTATCCATGTTCTGTTTACGTTGTTTAATACTGAATATGTAACCGAATTATATTTGCCTTCAAGTAGCAGATGGGAGAAAGTATTATCTGTCATATTATTCAGGTCAAAAAATTGTCTTGCTAAATAAAAGGAAACGTACGTATTGTCATACAGAATATTGGTTACATTCAATTTTCTATTTTACTTAGAATCTGTATTAGAGTTTGAAAAAGTATTTGTATTTCACAGAAAAAATTGATTGAATCGATTCCTTTCTCTGAAAGGGAAAGTTAATAGTGAGATCCTGAGTGTGGTTAAGATACAAGAGATTTCATTACATTGACCTAAGGTTCACACATTCTCCTTTTGGCAACGTCTTTTCTGACACAATGAGGTTCGACTCCCTGGTGAGACATCGAAATTGAGTTTTCTCTTTTTGCTCGACAGTCGACTCTTCCAGGGAGCGAAGGAATCGATTCGTGAACGAGTTTCCATTCTCTCTCATCCGTCTTCTCGTTTTGTTGTTGGGATGGAAATGTATTCATCGGAAAGAGACCACTTCTTAATTTAAATTTTCAATTAGATGGTACTAGTATTAGGAGATTACTTAATTAACTCAGGATCCAAAACGAGGCTCTTTACCATACAAACTGATCTAACACATCATCACTCAGCTCTGATAGAACAAATTTCAGTGAATAATCATAAATTCAAAAACTTCAGTTTTAAAATGTGACCACCAAGAATCTCAAGGTAGTACTGCCAATAAAGAATTCGATATTTTAAACTTCTGTATAAATGGATAAAATGATATACGTTCATACCGATTTTATCTCTTAAAATCCATATTACCGGTCATAGAACCAATATATAACCTATTTAATTTATTGGTGAAACGCTCTTAAAGACAAAAGCATGATTTTCAAAACAAAATTACTTTAAGAATAATTGTATAATTAGATCAATTTTTAATTGTAGAAAAAAAACTTTTCATCTTATAAAATACTTTTTATGGTGGTCGCCTGACATTCCGAAGAGATATTCAAAATAATCGTTTGCCTTTTTCTTCCTCACCGCAATTTTTTTTTTTTTGGGGGGGGGGAGCTTTACGGCTCATGTCGACATCGAAGGTCATTGGAACCCTAAAAACTTGTACAGGTAGGGAAAATGCACTTGTGAGAGCCAACTTGACTCTCCATGCGTGTGGGACTCGCCGAATGACTCAACCATACCCACTAAAAACCCTCCTGAATTACAACATACCAAAAAATATCTCAAAACCAAAAATCAAAACATTGAGGATAAAATATGAGGGGGGACAAAAAATGAGAAAAATGAAATATACCCTAGCCTTAATAGCGTCGGGATCGAAAAGAACAAGAGGTGACCAAGGAAGGTCAGGAAAGAGAAAGGAAGGAGCCTAGCATTAGTAAGTGGAAGCAATGCCCGACTCAGCTCGGGGCCCCGTGTTTGCCAAACACGTACTTACTAGATGTAAGTCCCCTGGGGGATCACCGCAATTGTCATACATTTCATGGGGATACAGGCAAATGGTAGGCCGTGCAGTTACGATCGGAGTCTAGCGATAGTACAGTTTATATTGCTTCTTACAAAAAGAACTTTTGATACAAATACGATTGTCATTGTCAGTAACTGTTATTTTAAAAATTGGTCTAATTGTAACAAATAAATAAGATAATTTTTCTATTATTACCCGGAGGAACTACCTTAAATATGTAACATTTCAAACATGTTAGAGGAAATCAATTTTGTAAAATACTAATCAACAATAAGTAATCTACAATACATCAATCAAAGAGTTGAACACAGAAACATTAACGAAAATTAAAGATATAAGTAATGTTTATACCATTTAAATAAGTTAAAGAAGAGATGTCATGATTAAGTTACATTAAAATCAGATTAAGTGCAAGGTAAATTCCATATTCAGTCACTCAAAAAAATTACAGATATATTTCAAAGGATTGGTCAATAACATAAAGTTCATGAATTTAAGTACGTTTAGATAGTTTCTATAACAAAATAAGACGTAAATTTTTTTAAAGAAATTCAAATTAATTTCAAGAAACTCCTTAATACCGGCTTTGTTAGAATTTCATGCATATGAAAACCTTCTTGTTAATTTTTTTTGTATCATCTCTCCTCCGGAAGAAGGTAAATACATAAAACGTTAAAATGATTATGGGATTATTTACTCATATATTCATCGAGATATTTCGATAGTTTTCTAATGTTATGGAAAGAGATACGGCAAATAAATATAGTATATAACTACATTTGTTTCGGGGTCTGAACTTGGAAATTTTATGTAAAGAATCAACAATTCAAGACGTAAATGTTTTTGTCTTTGCATATTACAATGACAAACGATAACTTTTTAATTTACAATTTGGATACAAAAATATTCGTAACTTTATCCCGACTGAAATAACTCTTTCACTCTGAAGGAAATTCGTGTGGCTAATTCACTGGTTACATTCTGTCGCAGATCACGAAAATTTGTTCAAGCTCATTCCCTAGAGTAAAGAGTAAATTTATTGTCAAAAAACAGTACAAACTGCGTATGACCACGTGGAGGGAAAAAAAACTAATTTACTCTCCGGAAGCAAGCAAGGGACCATCCCATCAATTCCGATCAAGGGCCCTAAGGCAGAGGCGGATTCAAAAAATTCAGCAAAAATTCCTAGATAAGATAAAAAGTTAGCTGCGAGTTATAATACTAATAGAATGTCAATATGTTTGTAATTTTAAGCAAAAAATTACATGTAAGTTATTATCGAACTATAGATTATTCTGAGTATAGTGCTTAAAAATTGAAATAACACTAAATTCACGATTTATTGTTACAATAGACCCGCCCCTAGACAAAGCCTAGAGAACCTGTATGATAAATCCGCCTCTACCCGAAGGAAAACCGGAGAAAAACCCGGGCCAGGATGGGGCTACAGAATTTATGTACACAAACGTGCCAATGTTGTGTACATAACTGTTTTTAAAAACTGTTTTATGAACCCTATGAAACTGTTTTTAAAAACGGAAGTACCATTTTATGGAAAGCTCACTCTTCCTCGCAATGCAACGATATGTGTTAGTAAAAATGATAAATCTCTTCCACTGTGTACGTTAAGTAATGATAAAAAAGAAATATCTTATGGAGCAGTGTCGGGATATGTTTTGTGAGAAGCATTTTATGAATTAGTGTATCTTATTGGCAGATAAAAATCTGTAACATTGGAACTGACGGTTGAATTAATATCTCACTGTCATTATAGCGAGACCTTTTCAAACGGANATCTCACTGTCATTATAGCGAGACCTTTTCAAACGGAAAGAAAGTGTTCCACCCTGAAGAGACCTCGTTATGGTTACGACAAAAAAATGTAAATACCGAGTTGTATAATTGTAATATATGTAATTAATAGTATTATGAGAAATAATTATTTTACTGGTAAAAACCATTAACAAAAAAGGCACATATAATAACTAGCTAATTAACCGGCGTTACCCGGAATTTGTTTACTTGTTAGAGCAACGAACCCACTCGTTGGGAGCAGCGGAGGTCGAATTTTCGCTTTCGAGACAAGACACAACGACCGCAGCGCGGCTGCAGCATTTCATTAAGAAGCTTTGAAAATCTAAACCATTCGACCAAATTTTACGATTTAAAGATGTTTTAATCTTCGTTAAATCCACAAAACAAAATAAACTATGAAATCTGATGTTGACTGATTATTTCCTTGTTAAATTATTCTCCTGAATTGAAGTATTTTAACACTCCTATTTTTAATAACGTTTTTTCCATCATGTAAGTAAACCTTTGTATATAAGGTGTCGCGCACATTTTTGTAGAGTTATTTGAGGCAAACAATATTGCCAGTCATGGATGTCATCTTTCTCTAACCGATTAGGCGGCGTAAGCGAATATACCTCTCCTCTTTCCCGATTTAATCGTTTATGGTCAAAAATGTTATTTGTCTTTCTTTTCACGCATTTGTAAAATGAAAGTTTAGCCTATGTTCATCTTGAACATCTTAGGTATATCGTTGCCAAAGTTCATCACGATCGGTTCTGTGATTTAGTCGTGATTAAGTAGCACACTTCTGCGTTGCGCATTTGTATATTAGTTTGGATTAGCAAATTAGTATGAAATGTAGGAAATCCCATGGTCACGCCACTGTCCGTTGTTACGGAGCTATCTCGTAAACAGAATCTGTTTACTTACAGAATACTAAGGTAAACTTCATTGTGTTACGTCACATCGGTTGTAGGTCTGTTGCACCCGAAATGGACCTTTTTGGAACTACGTACTGTTTTAGTTCAGATAGAGCACATCGGATTTGATATGTATTATTAGAATAATGTGCGCCAAAGCGACTGCACTTCGTGTATAAAAGTACTTCTGGTAATAATATTTAATGTACATTTTATATTGAATGTACGCGTACAATTCAACATACACTCTTAAGTAAGATATCACATAAATCTTTTATAGGCATTTTATAACATAATCTGAACGTTTTGGCAGTCGTCATGAGCGGTTTTCTTCTCATGCAGTTTTACGGGACCAAGTTTTTTTCTTTTACTTTCGTGTACTAACTTATGTACGAGTATATGTTCGTTTTGTAGAGAGAGTAGTTGAAAGTGGTACACCATGCACGCAACCACAAAATATTATAATTTTTTATTTTAATTTGCGTTACAAAAGAAATTTTTTCACACACACACACAAAATGAAATATATGAAAAAATTTATTTGTTATTTTTTGGTGTAAAAAGTTATGTTTTGGATTCAAATCTCACCGTAGGATCAGTATAAAAAACATTTTATTTCGTGCTGTCAAGTAATTGAATTTTTCGTAATGAAACGTTTCAGTGACGTTCGTGGATTAAATGTGGCATACCGAATTCGTAACGTAGGTCGTACTGCACGTAAAAAACATAGCGACCCGTCACATGCAGTTGCTCTATTATACCCTCCAACGTTCTCTGCTCTAAACCTCATCTTTCCTACTTCACATGACTACGGTATCTAGCTTCATCCACCGTGGTGGTTGCCTTGTCAAGAACAGTGGTAAGGGAGACGTACTACATGAATAATTTATCCTCGACGTAGCTCTTCTACTTACAACACTCAAGTAACAGCAAACAAGAGAGGAAAAATAAACGTACGCACAAAAATATTTACATAAATTAGGTCAGTTAACTGAAACAAGAGTCTGTGGCGATGTTTTTTGTTACACTATTCTTTGGTCAATGTAGAGTTGTATACATACGAAAGGTTTCTGGAAGGGATTATTTACTTTTTCCATCAATATAGTTTTGTAAAAAATATAGGGTACTTATTGTACGAATAGCGTCAACATTTTATCACACAAATAACAAACAAAGCTAAAACATTAATATGATATAAAAATGATTGTCAACAGTAATGAAAGACAATTGGTGACCCGGTTGGTGTTCTCGCAAGACAATTTTTCACTTGTGTTATAGACTTTTGAGGAAGTGACTTCGATACTGTAGGGGTATTGATACTTATTAATACAATGAAACATTCAGGACAACAATTATTTTAATAAGTCTATGTTCTTAAAACTAATAAAATTATAACTATTCGCAATGCTTTATTAAGAAATGTATGGTAATAATATTGAGTAAACAATAAAGAAACTGATGCTTAAATGCCAGCTACACAAACATCTTGCGTTAATTGGCTTGCTCTGCGCATCCTCCGAACCGAATCACCTGTTTTCTTACATAGTGAGGTCATGGTCAGGAGGTTTTGCATTGTGAGTGGGGAAGGCTCTGATAAAAGTCAATCAACCGAGCAATGATAAATTAAGCAACTATTAGAGACATAACAGAAATAGAAATAAAGACATATCATATATCATTAAATGTAAAGAATTATACTGTAGAACCTCGATTATCTGNGGGGTAAGGGGGGGGGGGGAAGAGGCAGGGGTCACACGGATAAAAGATAATCACGGTTGATCGAGATACTTGAATTATGTACATAAACATGCGTACATATATGTGTAGAATGTCACGTTATCAGGGGTTGAAATATGAAGTAATCAGTCTTCGTTTCTTGCAGTTCGAAATGATTTTTCTTACTTCATTTCTAATATTTCTCATATTTATTACGCTTTGGAAGTCAACATTTTATTGGCACCTGAGAGTCTCTGTCTCTAATTTCCGAGGAACCTACGTACAACTGTGGAAATAGTAGGTAGTAGTTGGATTTATATATGATCATACATAGAGTGTCAAAAAAGCAGTACAAACTGCTTATGACGACGTGAACGACAGTTGATTGATTTACTCTATAGTAGAAATTGCAGTTGAAATTCTTTCTTTCGACGGAAAAGTGAGCACCGCGGTTAATCGAGGTTCTACTGTACTTAGCAAATATATTGTATTATCTTCATATACCACCGTGGGGACTGTATAACACCCGTGGCGACTGCATTTGAACTCTGGTTGATGCCAGTGAAATTTGTTGCAAAATGACAAACTGGGTTTTGTGGAAGGTTCTCATGATTAACCTATCATCATCAACCCTTAATTTCGTGTCATAATTAATGATGTGGTGAGGTTCAGGTCATCGGACTTGCTCTTCGTTCTAACCAAACTATAGGAATCGGAAGGGTGAGAGGTTGGGATGCCAGGGAATGGTAGGTATCGAACCGTCATTAGTCTTGATCAGTTGGGGAAACCGCAGCTGTAAACCTCACCCAGAACGGTATTGAGTTGAATCGAACCCGCACTCTTCCGCTCAGAAGTATGTAGGGAACGAATATGTTACTGTTGCGGTTGTCATAATATCATGTCGGTCAAATATGACAAGGAAAGTAAATAAATTTAACGATTAGAAACAAAAAAATATAAATTTAACGATTAGAAGATATAATGAAACAGAAAAAGTTTGTTAAAAAATGAGTGAATGAATAGAAATTAACAATTAACGCTGTATATATATCCTGAAACCTTTATTAATTCAGTTTGAGACGGGAAGAAGTAGAAAAATGGCAGTTATGGAGTAAATGGTGAATGCAATACAGACACCGCTTCGATGTCCACCGACAGCGGGGGTCTAGTGTTAGCAGCATCTTCTCCTCCACCATATCGCTGGACGGCACAGTCGGTTCGGTATCATAAATTCTCAACACTTCTTCTTCCGTATTCCCTCTTCCAAGTCAGCGTTCGGCGGAAGAGCAGACCTTATAGCTGTAACCTCGCCATAAGATAAGAAATAAATAAATAAAAATGAAACGCGCGAGCGGTGTTGGGGCGCACGTCAGTTCGGCAAGGGTCACTAATGATTTGCGCGCAACACGAATTATGAAGAATAAGCAGATAAAAAGAGTGAACCGAATAAATACGACAGAATACGGAAAACTATAACTGGTGTTAATAAGGAACAAACAATTTCATTAAAACCAGTAATAAATCAAGAAGAGCACTGTTCTTGTAACTGATTATGCAGATTACAACTGAAAGATATTGATATGTTACTAAAGAAATAATAGGTTCATATTTACACAACCAGAATGTTTACGAACTCAAACGAAAAAAGAAAAAAAAAAAACGTTTCGCACTGAAGACAGGCGAAACAAACGAAATCCATGGATATGACCGAGCTATAAACTTGAGAATTAGTGGTTGGAAAATGGACTCTGTCTTATTCGTTCAGTCAGCAAAGCGATCTCTACTGACAGGTTTCGATATCCCACAAGGTCATCTAATCCATTGTAGTAAGGTGGATCATCAAGATATTATCTCCGGATAATGCGATACGAAGCGCAACAATGTATAGCAGTAATTTCAAGTGGCGAGCAAGCTCCGTTTTTTAAAATGATGAATCATATCCGAAGATAAAATGAACTACCAGGCACCTAAGGGATTACAGTTTACCAGTGGTCACAAGTGGCACCAAATAATCAATGCGCCATCGCGACGGGATTGCATACTTCAAATCGTGTCGAGATTCCGAATTGTAATGATCTCTCATGAACGAGGAGTTGGAGACCAAATATTGGTTCCAAACTAAATTTTATTTTACCTATAAAGACTCGAAGGCTGGAATTAATAGTTCTACTATTAGGTAGACAGGATTTTCACTCTACGCCATAAGGTGATATTTCACTATAAACACCCACTATTGTCGAGTGGAAATTCACTCAAAGGAATTAAGTGTGTATATTCTGTGTGGATGTAAGAAATATACTAGTTCTGAATATAGTGTAAAACCGAGATGATTCCATGGTTTCGCAGATGTTTCGCTTGATGTTTCGATCACATTCAACATAGTGACATTCTATTAGTATTATAACTCGCAGCTAACTTTTCATCTTATCTAGGAATTTTTGCTGAATTTTTTGAGTCCGCCTCTGCCTTAGGGCCCATGATCGGAATTGATGGGATAGTCCCTTGCTTGCTTCCGGAGAGTAAATTAGTTTTATGTCCTCCACGTGGTCATACGCAGTTTGTACTGTTTTTGACAATAAATTTATTTATTGATTATTTATTTAACACGACGAGAGTGAGAGGAGAGGGGGAGGGGTGAGAGATGTAAGAGAAGTACTCTCTCGAGACAAGCTCTCGCGAGCGAAACTCCCACTGGGTCGTTGCAACGCTTCACGGAAGTTCGGAGGTCAACCCGAAACGGGGGCTCTTCACTCGGGACATGCACTCGTGACCTTTTCCGAATGCGTTCGCTGTGTCTAAAACGCTCGGGATGAGTCTGTCGGTGGAAATGGTTTCAGAGGGACTACTCTGCGAATGAAGGAGTTTTATTTACCCTTGACCTTCGATCGGCTTCGTGGCACCAATAGATCTCGCGATAAAGAAAATGATGTAATGTCACAGTATACGAAGAAAAGAGGAAGGAAGACTATAATACTACAAATAAATAATAAAACCTTTCGAACTTTTATGGACTTCAAATAATATTTATATTTTCTGTGAAGAGCTCACTACGTTTCGACTTGGATTTAAGTTGAAACGAAAAGAGTTCTTCACAGGAAACATAAATATTATTTGAAGTCCATAAAATGTCGTAAGTTTTTATTATTTATTTAATTATATTTTATAATGGACGTCAATGTAGTACAACTATAATACTTTGCTAATAATTATAATAATTTACCTCGAATTTAAGGATTTATTTTAATCTTTAACATTTGTAAACAATATATAAAGTAAACGAATAATTCAAAACTTGATAATATGTATTTGTTGGTGTTTGTTGATGTTATAACACGTTGCTAACTATTTTTATTTATCATAGGAGAGCGAAGAAATGTTAAGTACACCTCTGTCTCGGAACCCTTGTTCGGAATTAATGGGATGGTCCCTTGTTTACTTCCGGAGAGTAAAATTAGTTTGTTGTCCTCCACGTGGTCATACGCAGTTTGTACTGTTTTTTGACAATAAATTTATTTATTTATATTTACATGACAAACAGAATGAGATATGGTGACAGACGGCAGAAGAACGTATGAGTACGGAGAGGATGTTAGATTTGTTCACTTCAAAAGAAAAAGGTTTGCACCGACGGGTCAACATGAAAATTACTCACAAGATTTTTGTCGTTTCAACGTATATCTGGAGAGAATTCTGAAGAAGGAAGATAGGTGAAGATGGGAGAAGTAGACATGGAAATGCCGAAACACATGATATTGGACTGTGTATGGTACGGTTCAGAGGTAGGAGAGTCTCTTGGGACGCCTGAACGGTGAAATTTTAATGATTAAAGTATACAAAAGAAATACGTGGACAAAAAAATACAACAAATTTCAAGAATATTTAAACAAGATCATGACAATAAGAGGTATAATTGAAGATTAGCGACAATACATATGCAGTGCAATGATATAAATGTAAAAGACTACCAGGTAATTACTGATATTGGGAAAAGAGTACGAAGAGATTATGACAACGAAAAAAGGATCATCTTCGTCGATATGAGGGAAGACACGTAACACTAGTAGAGGGGGCAGAGGTAGCGAGGTTCGGGTATTTCAGGTGTTTGTGTTACAACATAAATTGAGCTTTTGATAGGATTAACCGGAATTTTTTTGGCAGAAAAAAAATCGAATTTTCTATTCACATCTATTTAGTTTTTAGTACGTGCAAGGGACATTACGTTGCCATTTTAAATAATGCACAACTTAATGTTTAGTGATGGAAGATTCTTATGAGTTCACCCTTCGGAACGCTACGTTAAAAAATGCTACTTAACCAGTTTTTTTAGAAGAAAATCTTTAAAAATTTGGAAAATCATATTTTATAGTGCAAAATACAATATTACAAAAAATATAAATCCCGTATTATAAAATATTGACGTATTTCATTTACATTAGATGACATTTGTGATTTCCTTCATAAACTTCATGTATAAACTTGTACATTCTTTCTTAACAGCGGAAAACAGTATCTTTACTTTCTATTAACCTTACGGTTTGTAAGTGACATATACTACCTACTACTACTATTAATACAGAGAGTTACGACCATAATATACACTGAAGATCTTACTGAATATTTCGAGATAAAGTGTGAGATGGTACAGGTTAGACATTGTATACTAGGATGTGGACGTGGAGAAATATATTCAAACAGTTTGCATGAACATTAGATTCAAAACCCAAATAGTAAAATCACAAAAATTTACATTCAATAAAAACTCCGACAGTATACATAAGAGAAACTTTACCGAAAATGAATTGGAGTTCATATACAGAGATATTAGTCCAGCATTTAATAACAGTTCGCAGACTACCGCATTTCACAGTGACTCAATTAAGTCAACGTGTATCCTCTGCATCATACCTCTGAGGATATGTGACATTTCTATGGTAACCTCTAACACTCAACTCTCATGTTTCTGTCACGTGTTAACCTGGCGTTCATGGTTAGGAAAGGAGTTTAGCCATTGTTACACGACTATTGTTCCAACACGAGAAACAGATCCGAGAACTC
This sequence comes from Laupala kohalensis, assembly GCA_002313205.1. Classification (NCBI taxonomy): domain Eukaryota; kingdom Metazoa; phylum Arthropoda; class Insecta; order Orthoptera; family Trigonidiidae; genus Laupala; species Laupala kohalensis. Next base: position 644,559 of record NNCF01126033.1, on the reverse strand, counting down.
GAGCTAATAAATATGAATTTTGGTGGAATTTAAATTTATTAATAAACACAAATGCTGAAAAAGTATGAAGTATTAATTGTGTAACTAGATTTAAAATCCACCAAGAATATTTAAGATTTGACATTTATTCACTACAGAAACCAAAAGAGTAAAATTGGACAAAACTAGGAACACAAAATTATAATAAAAACGCCAAAAAATGTTCACCATCTCGGAACAAAACGCTTTGTTCTTTATTTAATGTACGGAATTTGATTGAAAAATACATGTCAGTAATGCCAGTAAATATATTCAGTTGTCAAGTAATATATTTATGTTATTTTCGAACTTTATAAGCATCATTCAGAATGTTTACGTAATAATAAAACCCAATCTATATTTCGTTCATAAACTTGCCTATTCTGATATTTTTAAAAGAAAATTTAAAATACCACACGGATTTTTTACGTTATTTATTGTGACATGTGTAACAAAATTACGAAGTAGCTCACCACATGCATTGGGAATAATAAAGTTAAATTTATAGTAAGGAAAAACATATGTTTAATAGCATCAGTGTCACATATTTATTAGTTTTTGAATTTTGACATGTTCGAATATTGAAAATATTAATGTTTTAATTGTCTTAAAATATTTGGTCTTAAAATATTAATATGTCTAATATCAAGGGTTTAGTCTATTTTAGAGTTATATTATTTGGGAGAGTGAAAGACAATAGTAAATTTTATAAATTGTCAACAAATATTCAAGTACTTGATGAACGAATCATAATGCCTTGTCTGACTATAACTATGACAACTGATGAGGAATTGTACGTTACTGTAAAATGTACTGAAATAATTTGAAACGAAGTACAGACCAAAAACTTTTCGGATGAAATTCACTTGTAAATGTTCTACGGGATTTTCATCTAGTGTATGCATTCATTATTTCACTCTAGTTGAAATTCCCCGAGGCATACCTCGTTTTAACTCTCCAAAATTGTGGCTCTGTGCACTAACTTGCTACATGTGTACATTCCTACATGTCCACGCGAGGGAAAAAAAAGAAACAATGTATCGCCAACATAACATACCAAAATATGTTCCTGTCCTTCCTCTAATTGTTCTTTTTGCTTCGGAGTTTATAGTGTGTGTATCCATTTAAAGCAGAGCGTTCCAATTTTGCATAAGTGTTTTTTTAACCTTTTGTAGGGTGAAATTTTCTAAACCGTCCTTTTTAGAAATGACCTACAGATTTACACAACTGTTTTTATTATGCGGCCTGAAACTGCATACCCCCCAGTGGACTTACATCTAGTAAGTACGTGTTTGGCAAACACGGGGCCCCGAGCTGGGTCTGGCATTACTTCCACTTACTTGTGCAAGACTCCTTCCTTTCTCTTTCCTGACCTTCCTTAGTCACCTCTTGTTCTTTTCGATCCCGACGCTAGGGTATCTTTCATTTTACTCTCCTCTCCGTTTTGTTTATTTTATTTTTGTAATGATATGCGTAAAGTTGTGAGATTTGTTGATATTTGAGTTGCGAGTTGTAATTCAGGAGGATTTTTAGTGGGTATGGTTGAGTCATTCGGCGAGTCCCACACGCGGGGAGAGTCATGTTGGCTCTCCTTAGTGCGTAACTGCATTTTTCCCTACCTGTACAGAATGTTAGGGCTCTAATGACCTAGATGTCGACGTGCCGTAACCCCCACCCCACACACACAAATGCATAGACAGTTTAACGCCTTGCATTTATGTTAAGTGGGAAGCCTATACGCGCCAGTAAATAATATGTCCAGCTTGACTCTGAGCTCCCATTTTACAGATGTATTTATTTATAGTATTATATAGGATATCGACCGTCTTGGATTTGTAATTCTTTTTACAATCCTTTCTGCAGAGATTGGTAAAATGAGTTATATTTTCTCTTTATATCTTTCTTATCCTCTTGTCCTCTGGGAGTTGTGTGCTACGTAAGTCCTTACATGTGCTCAAGCGAACTGTAAACAATATTTTTCATCGGTTCACAAGAAAAGTAAACACTACATAACGTTCGCTGTAGATAATGTAAGCATACGTTACAGTGCCTTATTTCACTGAACTTCCTATAGGAATTCTTGTGTCGAGGCTTATACATTACAGGATACAAAAGTTACGCAGGATTTGAAGAAATCGGATAGATGTTAACTTGACAAGAATTATTTTGATAAATCTTACTAGGAGTTGGTGCATTTTAAATATAATAAAATGAAATCGTACATTATCATAAAATTCGTATAAATCGAAATATCGTTCACAACCATATGGTACGTTTTTATCATTTATGAGATAGAGAATACAACAGAAGGGAGTATTCAAAGCCGGGTCGATATCTTAAATAAGAGAAGGTGAAAAATGAATCTGAAACTTTGAATTTTAATATCTCTGTCATGTGAAAAGCACCACTAACAAAGTGTTCTTCATTCACATAACTGGCACTTATATTATTAAGTTTAATTTTTTGATTTGTGAAACGGAAAATAGAGAATTACATAATGAAACATTACGTTATTCAAACCTTTGTTTATACATTTATTTATAAACAGTGAAATATACAGTTGAGTTAATATACAAGGATTATAGTGTTTTTTGTTAAAACCAATTTCAAAAGTTCAAGTTTGATTGATTCATTGAGTTAAGTTCCATATACAGACACAAAATTGAACAATTCGAATTCAATTAGAAAAACTATGATTTTTAAATTGTTTAAAAACCTTTTGCGGTATTTCCCCCACTAAACGGATTGGAAAACCATGGTTTAAAATTCATTTTTACTTTCATATATAATTTAACACTATTCCTTGTAAAATAGCTTCATATTAACTTCCGCATCCTGATTTTGAAGTTCCTTTGAAAATCGCCGGGTTCTGTTAAACTTCACTCTCATAGATCAAAAAGCTGCAAACTAGTGACGTAGATTAAAAGCACTCTGTGGAGATTTGTTAACATTAATTTTCAAACATTTTAACGAACCTGAAACGAGTCATAACTTTTGAACGGCATGAGCGGGTTCTTTGTACATAATTATTTCCGTCAAAATCAGCACATGCTCGTTAATGCCTAATATGATAATTTGATGATAACAAAATGTTAGCAGACAATATTACAAAGGAAATCTGCAAAACTTTTCTACTCGACGTGCATCTTGTGGCATGTTCACAAGTACATCTGATTTGTACACATGTATTTGAATTGTGACATTTACTACAATATTAGGTAAAAATGAATATTTCACTTTTTAGGAGGTGTGGTCTTTCCTATTTTCACTCAACTATTTCTAAACTATAAAATGTTAAGACTAGGTTAGGTTGAGTTTAAGTTTGGAAAAGTTCGAGAGAATATTAGACATATTAATCTAGTTAATCAAGATGCATTACCTACTTTTACCAATGAGGATCTGCGGTTGAAGGACTAGTACAGTAACATCTACGAAGTGAGCACACAGCCCTCAAATCAAAAAATTAGAGTCGTGGTTTCAACCGATCAAGCTTTTCTCGAGATCCACACATGTAGGAGCTTGATGATGGCAAGACGTGCTCTTTTTTAGTATTTCAGCATCAGAACTATCAAAATAACATACGAATATTTTCCTTTTTTTTATAGATAGTGAGTTGAAACGGTTGTAGTTATCTAGGAATTGTGAATGAAAGTAAAGAAAATACCCCCTCGTGAACGAAAGCACCAACACATCCGCACGAGGGTCAACACTTTCTTATTCCAGGTCGGAAACAAGTGTAATATTATAACACGTACCAAA
>NNCF01126033.1:556927-640674 GCA_002313205.1 Laupala kohalensis | reverse complement strand
ACCTCAGAGGTCTTTGGGTTTCACAAGTTGAATGAGAATGGTAGACGGGCACGGGTAGCGAGCGGGATGGCGCAGTCGGTAGGCGCATGAGCGCGCAAAGCTCAAGGTCCCGGGTTCGATCCCCGGTCTCGTCTCCCATTTTCATTCGACGTAACATGTTTACTCAGAGTATGTGCTGAAATGTTAAATCCGCCTCTGCCTTAGGCGCTTGATCGGAATTGATGGGATGGTCCCTTGCTTGCTTCCGGAGAGTAAATCTGTATATTGTTCTACGCTTGGTCAAACGCAGTTTGTAACTGCTTTTCTGACAAATTTTTTTTTTATATGTGCCAGTGAATTTTAATTTGTTTTGTATCAGATTTAAAGAGTGCAATTGAAGCAATTCACTGTCTTTTTTACCATTATATCAATGCATTCACTGCGATATTTTTTCAGTTACATCTTTCTTCTTATTACTTTCTTTTTGTTTAATACAAATAAATACATCATTTAAACGAAATGACTGTACTCCAGCTGCAATGTGCCTCATCCGATTCTCCAATACATATCCATTTCGGACACACACTACACACATCAAAGTGAGTATTTGATATATTTAAATTGTCAATTAAAATATTTAGCAAAAATTTAGCAATTAAAATCTTCGAACAACAGTATTTCGAGGGTATTACGTAGAATTTGTATTGAAATAATTTTTAAAATACACAAAGGGTTGTTAACATTGATCAGATATCGTTTGTATTATCATTTTACTCCCTATTCTTTAAATGTTAATTATTATTTTTATAATTTCTTATATGCAAGTATAAAAAATGAGTAATTTTAGTATATACAGTACTTATTTCGGGAATTGAAATGTATACAAATAAATCAAATAACAATTCATTAATATAAAGACTTTAATTTCTTATTCTTCAACTTGGGATCACATTTTAATCCCGGGAGCAGTCTTTCCCCATCGTTTTAAAATCCACGCGCGTTTTTACGTCCAAAAACCCTCATCCAACTTCCTCTAACAAGCTCTCAAGGCTTCTTTCGATCGGAGCTTTTCAAGTACCGGCGCCTGGCTTGAAGAGAACCACGGCGCGCTATGCAACGTTGAGCACGGACCTCGGACTGCGGAGGAAAAGTACGCCATCTGAAGGGGAGTGTCTAGTGATATGAAGAGGATGGAGGTTTCAGCGGCGTCAGCTACAAAGGAAGGAGGGATCTACGAGAAGGCGGTGTGAATAAGAAACAGATTTTTCATGTTCTCTTCTACCACAACATTCATTATATTTCGAGTACTTTCATAATTTTATTTTCGTATTCCTCAAAGAAGGAAGAATATAATACAAATAATGTTATAAGTCTCGTCAACTTCATTTATTCATAGAATTGATTTCCTTCTGTATAGTTATTTTGAGTAATTAATTCCATATTTTGTCACTTTACGAAGAAGAAAAAATAATAATAATGGCATACAGGGAGATTGAAATAAATGATAATAATTTTATTAAATAATTTTATTAAATACGGTATATAATTTACAGAGTATTGCATGAAATAAAATAAACATTGAATTTAAAATGATTTGGGTGCCGCGATATTTTAAGTAGACGCAAGACTAGTAAATGCTACGTAATCGGTTGTTGGTAAGCCTGAAGCTTTAAGTTTAAATAGGGGTCGACCTACTTTCCGGCTTGAGAGAGAGAGAGAAATAATGATGGAGGTGGAATTCTAGTAACAGTGGTGTGATAATATTCATTTAAAACTATTTAAATTTCGATGAAAAAATATAGTGTCAATAACTGAAGATATTTTTTATTATATTTTAATATTCATTAGTATAATGTTAATTACATTGAGGAACACAGTAGATACCTAATCAACTTTTAACTACCTTTGAAGTAGGCTTGATTATTCTATACTTCAAATACACGTCGTTTCGACACGTGTGTAGGTCACCCGAGGATCACTTAGAAGCAAGTTTAAACGTTGCGAATGTGTATTATAATGTACATCAAAGAGCGTTAAAAGTTGAGTATTTATCAATAGTGTTATTGTTGACCGAAACAACATTATTACAGTATTTTCCCACTTTTTGGCTAGTAAAAATGAAAAAATCTCTTCAAATACTTATGACCACGTCGATGATGAATTTCTAAAATTTTGATATTTGAAGTACGGAAATCGACGACGTCAGAAATAAAAATTGTCCTCTTTCTTTTATCTCTGTTATTTTAGAAGTACGTCATCTCTGCCTGGAGAGAGATACAACAAAATAGTGAGGGGTATGAGGTTTCTGGAAAAGTTTCAAGGTGAAGGGGATACTCATTACGTTTGTTCAGTAGTGGAAACCTCAATGCCACGTTGAGCCTTCCTTCATAATATGGACAACTACTGGCGAAACAAAGTCACTATAATCCATTATCATTACAATTTCCACAATCATGCCACATGCATGTTTTGTTTTTTTCACACAAACATTCTTCATTTAAACTAGTTTTCTGCAACTTACTGCTACTACTACTACAGAGCATTCTCTAAACACATAGAAACAAAACCAAAATAACTTTACCACGGACACAAAAACAACAGCAAATCACCTTCTTTAGAGATCTTCTTGATCTGTTCGGCGATTTTTCCATCCGGCACTACGAATATCCTATCATTAGAAAGAGCGTCAACAGTACTTCTTATGTTGGTTACTAAGCTCGCCACACCTAAAGACATTTCTTCTCAGGATAACAGGCAACACACGATCACTTTTTTTTTATATCTTTCTCACTCAGCCACTCAAATGGATGGCACCACCAATGGGACCCTCGTAGCACAGAAACCTGTTTCCAAAATATGGATGGAACTATGGTGTTTAGATTAAGGTTCAAACCTCACAAATGTACTTTTTATCAAGCATTCCATTAAGCATGAGAAATAAAATACGAGCAACGAAGATAAAAAATTGAATACATTTTATATAAAGTCTCATGATTTGAAAATATTGTTTTGTTTACTTCTATGTATTTTGCTTTGCAAATGTCAATTTTTTAGAGGTTCTGATAAAAAATAGAAAATATTTGAGATTTAAAATAAGTTTGTGGAAATTCCAAAATAAGTTCTAGAATAAAAAAACAAAATGATACAAATTGTGCAGATCCTAAAAAAGGAGACTAAAATGAGAAAAGTTCTCAACAATCGCGCCGGGAAAATCGACGACAGAAAACACGCGTGAATTGGGAAAGCACGCCGGCTTTACCGGAGAGAGAGACCAGGCAAAAAGCGTCCGAACGTAGCGTGGTATTGAACGCAACGAAGGGCGGGAACTGAATGAACAGCAGCATCCGCGCGAAGTCTCCTGGCTCCAGCGGCGGCGGCGGCGGCGGGGTGGACGATGACGTAGCGGGAGGGCGGGGGTGGCGAGTACGGCAGGAAGGGATGGTGAGAGCGAGAGGAGTAGGGACCTACAGGGGATGTTCGTATAGGACGAGGTGGGGAGTGAGGACCATAAAAATGGGACCTACGAGTTCTGGTAGCGTCCTTGGCCCGTAAAAAAGAGAGACTGAAAGAGGAAACTGAAATTGGGCGAGTCGTGGAAATGTAAATGCGTAGATAATCCAAAGGATTTTAAAACGCGTCTGACCCAGAAACTTAAGAACGTTTAAGAAAATCGTTCGAAGAGTTTGATAAAGAAGATACGGGTTTATTGTCCACGACGAAATGAGTAAATTTGACATTAGAAATGAATCTTAAGTAATCTGTATGCGACCTTATCTCAGCAGGCAATATTTTTGTAAATTAATTATAAAAATTAAGTCACAAATTTTCTTTTCACATTGACTATATAAAACTTTTCGTTACCATAATAACGAAAACTTCTTTATAGTGAAGTTTAAAACTTCATTATAGTGAAGTTTCGTCTCATGGTTGCAGACACCACTAATTGTTCATACTATGTGTTTTAATGTTCATAATTGATGAAAAAATCTGTATTCTTGAATAAAGTCGTATTAAGATTATGTACAAAATATTTCCAGACGTCGAACCAACATGATAAACGCTATGTTTCCTGCTGATCAGTGTTGTATTGCAGCGAAATTACTTGTCAAAGTTTAGATCATTAAAAAGATATCTAACGAAATATTTCTTTTCTATGTTATTGATTTGTGATATTATTACCACGAAATTACGTGTCGGAAACATTTTAAGCAACATCGATTTGCTGTCATGGGTGTACTAGCTGAGTACATGAGACCCTGATTGCGTAAATTTTAAAATATTTTAAATTTCCCACTTATGTGATCAAAATTTAAGCACGACTGAAGTAATAAATAATATTTTACGGCAAATAAATTAATAAAAATATATAGTTCAAATAATAAATAATCAGAATTTACTTACGATATCCATATTAAATTCTTTAGTATACATGCATGACGTATTCAAAATACTCAGAATAACTTCATGATTTCCTTATTTCTTCAGATCTTGCATGCTAAGTTTTTGTATTCCACATGTCAATGTATTATCAGTCTTTTTCTTTTTAACTAAAATAAAAATTAATGCAGAGTATACGAAATGTTAAATTTATGAAAAATCTATAAATCCTAAAATCGTCTCTGACTTCTAAGCTACAACTGTGCTGATATTCGATCAGTTAATAAATTAGACAACAAGCCGTCGGGAATAGGAAAGAACACATTCATATTTATATGAGTAAAGATGATCAACCTTCGAGACGAAATGCAAAATATATCTTTAGCAAGAGTTTTCTGAGTTATTTTAAGAAACTATATGATAAACTGAATCAATCAATGAAAAATTCATGAAAAAGATTGTATTCCACCTCAGTGGTTAGTTCAAGTTAGGATCAAAGTTATGTAACTAATTGACATACAAAGCAAAGCTCTAGAAAGAAAGCAGGTTGAGAAAAAAATTCAACAAGACTGAATGAGCTATAAGTCTGTGTCTTTCAACAAGACCCAGTTTCGTGTTTGTCATTTTCTTTTAACATTTTTCTTTTTTTTTTCAATGGTATTATTCTACGAATAAACTTTAGTCAACTTTTGTCTCTGGGGGTAATCCACGCGTACGTGTGTCAGAGTACAATTAAGATCAGTTCATCAGTAGGCAAGCAAATTCTTTCTGCGGTCCCTAAAATTCAGAGGTAAATAATGAGGAGAATCTCGAACAAAAACTTATCAAAAGCAAAACAAATACGAACGTCATAATTAGAGAATAACTGTAAAAATGAAAGACTAGGTTTGTAATAAATTGGTCATGTCAAGTTCTTATTTCAGAAATAAAAGCAGACAGCTTTTTGTGGGTTTTATTTGAGTCTCAAGCAATGAACACAAATTTTACAATGTATGAGTGACATGTACTTACAGTCGAGTTCGTGATTCATCATATCAAATGTGCACTGAACGGTCTAAAGTCGCTTGCGAACTTTAAAGCGGTGAAAGAAATAAACTCCGTTCCTTAGAAAAGAGCAGTGAACAACAATCGATTCTAGCATAAAATGACTTGAAAATTAACATGAACGGAAATTGACACAGAAATTGTTTATATATAAGAACGTGATGCTGATAATAAGAAAAAAATTTAAGACATCGTAAAAATAATATACTTATGTCAATTATTAAAACTCAGTAGAAGAATTCTTAAAATGCAACCTCGAAGTAACCTTTTTTAATATATACGTAGAATTATGGGAGTCTTTTATTGCTTTTATTTTATTAGTAGAAGTTAGAAAATGAAATTAATTCTGAATGAGAAGTATAAGTGTAGAAGATGTAAACCACAAAATAATATTTATTTTGAACCCCAGCAAACCAAATCCCATTTAATGCTTTAAATATGTATCCCTGTTTCTCCTTCTTGTTGGTACCGCAAAGTCACTCGCAAATTACACGAAAACATATTAGTTCAACTTCACTGCTAAGTTAACGTGAATACGGAAGAATGTCAGACTCGAAATTACCTTATCGATTCTAGAGAGAAAGAATAATGGACCAACACTGATAGAAACATTGATTCATTCCGTCTTTCCTCTGAATCTGAAGAGAGAAACACATTGACAATTTAAAATTGTATAGTATTTTTTTTATAATCGACCTTTTAATGGGACAATATATGAACATGATTTATCTTTTCTTACTTCATATATGTTTCAATGAACTTTTGTGGTCGTTATCAGGTACGTTGAATGAGGTACATGACGTAAGGAAGAACCAAGTAAATTCGCATATTGTCTACTTCTACAGATCAATCACACAAAATATTTTATAATGTTAGACGAGTGTTATAAGTGTTAAAATTATCACTGATGTTTTTATCAAAAAAATTCTTATCAGGGACTTAAAACAATATAAAATACATAAATCCAATTCAATATGTCATGAACATTATAGATTACTAAATACATCATATACGGAGTAACTAAAGAAAAAAAGGGCAAGAGGAACTGTGGAACATCTCCTAAATCGCTTGAAATCGCCGTGCCGGCGGTACCTTACTGGAACTCCTTGAGGGAGTCTTGTCCGGCTTGAGCAGTCTTCTCGCATGCTTCATGCTATACACCAACAGCACCGTACACGAATGCCGCATGACAGATCCAGGAGGCCGTGATCACGCAGGTGAGAGCTGTAGATCCAGAGGGCAGTGGAGATGAAGGCAGTGGCAAGAGCGATGGTCGCAGAAGGCGACGCATGCTGCCGGTCTGCTATCGGCGCATCACGCAGAACGACAGCGGAGTTGGCGACCGACGACGCTCGACGTCCCCGACCTCTTCCCTTACATATCCGCGCCCCCGTCGTCGCATCGGCGGCGGTCCAGTCCCCGCCCGTTCGGAGCGTCTCCGCGGCGCAGGCGCGTCCGCAGCCTCCGGCGCCGCTAGTACACAGTGCTACCGACTTCATACGTCGACGGTCGAAATCAATGTATCCTCAAATGAAGACTCCGAGATAGATACATCTTACTGAATCACTAAGAAAAAGTTAACATAGGAATTAATATGCATATATTTCTTCCATGTGACCACACGCGGGGAAGATATGTATTATCGAAGGTCAAATGAAAATCGCGATGATCCGAGAATTGAACTTGGAATCTACTTTAATCACTGGTTGGAAGCGGTGTACATTTATCAAAAGCGAACTAGTGGTGTAGCGTTCAATACCTCTGCGATCGCAGCAGGGGATCCCGGGTTGACTTCCCAACTCATCGCCAGCTTCATTTGGCTATGTTTCACAGGGGCTATTAAAGATTGGATAACACGATGGAAATTACAAGTAAAGAAATTTTCAGTGAAGATTTTTAAAGAAAAGGAAAACAGAATTAAGTTCAGTGTATTTGAGGTAAAGGGGAAAAGATCGATGAACAATTTTATGGAAATAAAAGAGGGAGATGTTAAAAGGATTTGTGACGACATCAGGTAGTGACCATAAGTAACAAAATAAATTTAATATTGAATAGCACTGTATACAAGTTGACCAATAAGTGCAGGTAATTAGTTTCGATGGTACGGAATGTGTGTAAAGATAGTAGGTGGTTAAAATTATTACAAGATATAGAACTCGGTGATAACTTTGTTTGCAGACAAGAGTAGTAACGAGTATTATGATAAAATAAAGTTAAAAAAATTAACCAATGATACCGCTACCTCCTTCTCTCTTATTTTAGATAAAATAGCAACAGTGAAATATGAATTCGAATATTTTAAAATGAAGGTCTAAATGGAGAATTTTATGCCTCGTACATATGAACTTGTCATTATAAGAAGAGAAACTCTCAGTTCAACCGCCGTACCGTGTTACTTCGACAAATGATTCATTTCTTACGATTAATCAGACAACCGAAACCCATTTCTTCCTATAATCCCAAAACAAAAGTATTCCATTTTTTAACGTTATTTTGTAATTTTATTTGCGAAACTGTGGTATATTCCATTTTAAAACTAATTTACTCGAAGACTGAACGACCAACAAAACCTTAATGAATACTTATTACAATTTCCTTATTCGATCAACAAATCATTTGTGATATATATAATACTATACTAAAATTAGGCATGGATTCGTATATTATCTCTGTTGCTGTATCCGGACGCGGGGTTATAATCCGGTTTCCCCTCCGTCCCTTTGATTTACGGACAATAAGGTATATTATTAATCTCCACGCACTCTTCAAACTGATTTTTGGAAATATATCTTTTTAATCTTTATTCTTACCTCATCTTTCAAGATTATGTTGTGTGATAATTTGACTTTGGAATAAAAAATGAAAATGGTTTGAAAACAATACTTTGAACGTAATAGTCGTAACAAAATTTACTATGCCACAGCCATTTTAAATCTTGACTACCTGAACTTGAGTTCAAACCCACTGTGAGCTATCGTCTCGACGGCAGACGCAAACGTTCCCTTCGTAGATACGTCGGCCGCCGCCGTTGCAATTGCCGACTTGCATGGCGTCCCACTAACCGAGAGCTCCCATTGCGATGCAATATCCCGACACTCCTAAGTAATTGGCAAGATAGAGAGAAAGTAAAAAATTAAAACCTCACCGCACTGGACTCATTGAACTCTTTAATGTAGTGTTTTAAAAACAGGTCGGTTTTTAAATGCCTTGCTATCCTTCCTTAACTCAATGTGCAGTTTCTTTGATTCAAAAACTGCTGTATTCAATACCATTCATGAACGTGGAGGAAATATTTATTTATGTGCTGGCAATTGTACAACTTCCTTAATCATTTGTTTGATGTTCTGAACAATTTACTGGATTTACTTCTGTTCCGTTTTCTGTTAAAAATCCTAGATAATTTAAATACTATAATTAATGATGATACGATACATGAAAAGTCATTATAATGTGTTCTATACCAGTTAAATATACCAGGAGTTCAAAGAGAACAGAAAGCAACCAATACATCGTTGTCTAAAGTCGTCATCATGTATTTATTTACTTCTTGTCTTTAGGCGAGGCTCAGACCGGTATGCATACTCTTCCACCTAACCGTGTCTTGGGATAGGGAATCGGGAAGGAGTTGTCAGGGAACTTCGGGTATCGAACGGACATTTGCCTCGCGTAGGCGGAGGAAGCCCTAGCTGAAAACTTCCCTAGTTCGGTCGAGCAGAGTTTGAACCCACGTTCTTCCGCTCCACGATGTCGCTACCACTAGACCACCTCTGGCACGGTGGAGATTATTAGGTTTGTTTTAAGAAAAATATCAAAAATATATATTTCACATATATAAAAAGCTTCTCTGAACATTCTCGTTTTGCACCTACATCAAAAATTTTAACGAAATCGCTGGTCATTAAGTTGCTGCGACAGACACACACAGTCACACACTCAGCTGATGGCAGAATCAAACTCATTTTCCGGGATGACCTCCAAAACGTCAATACCTCAAGGTTCACCAACAGTCATTTCTACCGCACCTCCTCTAGGACCCGAGGAAACGCGAGAGGGTAAAACTGAAAACTAATGCCTTCAACACACAATAATCTTCCTCTAAGCAACTGATATTAAACTAAACCCCTAGTCTAATTCTACACACATTTAATATAATCTAATGATGGTTCTCAGACATTAAACACTCCGACAGTGTACCACAAATGGACATTAATTTCAGGCAGTATCCTCTGAGGAAGCTAAAAGCGACCGTAATTATTTCAGCAGCGAATTCTGCTATTTCAGAGTTATAAATACACAAACACGTTGGTTTGAAGTTGGAGGGCTCCGCTTTTGACGGAAGGACGCTAACAAGGAACTCAAGTTGAGCAATATAACATAGGAATGCTCAAGGATTAACCAGCATTAGGAAATTTTACTATTTTATATTTGTTTTTACAAATTCATTTCACCAGTTGTAGAAAATATCTCAAAATATTGATGGATAAGTATCTTTTCGAATATTCAGAAGCAATCCATTTTAATTATGTTCAACCTCGGTGGAATAATAGTAAATATTTCATTGGTTTCTCTTTAAATGACATAAACCAACCAAAAATATTGTAAATGTACGTGTTCTTTATATTTGAACCAGTAAATTTTTATTTTGAAAATTTATGTTACTAATGTAGCTCTAATACTCTAATGTTTCAAATCATCATGTTATATGATCGAAATAATTCAACTCGAAATAATAAACGATAAAACGTATCTTCATCGTCACCATCATGGCAAATATACCCTTGGCAGTGCGAATGGTTTCGATCGTATTAGTGAGACTGAACCTCACGTATCTGCAATGATATGGCATTCAGGACGAACGTATATTCTGCTTTGTAGGTCGAAGGTCAAACTGCACAGTGAAACAGTGCGCTGTGTTACCAAGATATACAAACTCATTGACCTAGTTTGCGAAATAAATCGTAGTGAAGAATATTCTCGCTTATAACATACGGGCAAATAATTTATTTAGTCATGGAATCACATAACACGGGTCAATGGAAAACAGTTCAACACAAGGGGTGGATCAGTAAATAGCACTTAAGGCGGCTCCACACATTCGCTATTCGGCGAACCCCGAGCAACTGCTCGCCGAATAGTGACTAGTGTGTATGGGTTGCTCATTATTTGTCGCATCACGAATACCGGCGCTCTCCTTTTCCCGCAGCGTCTCGGTCTTTTGTGACAAATCAAAGGAAGCCGAGTATAGGCGAATATTCGCGAGTGACCTGTTCGTGGTTCTGTCTACATATTCGTGCTTCTACGAATATAAAGGATAGAGAGTATATGAGTAATACGCTTTCAAGTTATTTCGAGTAAGTAATCGTTGAAAAAAACTAATTATTCGTCATTTTTCTTATCGTACAAAGTAATAAGTGTTTTCAGAAGTGATAAAATAGAGAAATTTGAAGTAATAAAGTAGTGATGAAGAAAATTCATTTATTATCTCCAACGTGTTAATACGCAATTTGCAACTGCTTTTTGACTATAAAGTTTATTTGATGAGAGATTTAAACCGCAAATATTTTTATTCACTTTATTTTACTTTTTTTATTAAGCATCCTAAAGTTTCACAGTATTGAACGTTTATTGACATTATTAGTATTATCTATTATTTTAGTAGTATTAGTATATATTTATTGTGCACGAAATGTTCAGGGAATAAAAAATGTGAAAATAAAAAATTATATGATAACAAATAATAAAAATATAACACTTAAATGTAATGAATGATATTTGGAGATGATGTGGAGACACAGATTAAGATAGTTATATAATATTGATTCATTTTGAGTGGATAAAAACTATACTGATTATAAGGATCCTTAATTCGAGATTACCGATTACAATAGTTAAATCCATGTGGAGTAAAAATTAATTTCATTGATTGAATTAAGATTAGATAAGACCCATTTACTTTACTTAACAACATTTCACAAAACACAACTACAAAACACAACGCAGCGGAATGTGTGATTACTTCAGATTCATTCCCCATAATCTCTAATCATTAACACGAATATTCGTCGTTCGTCGTGCTCGGCAAATTCCTTATATCTGGATCACTATGGTCGCCAATAGGCGAATACTTGGGAAATACCACGAGCAAGTCGATAGTGTTCGGGTTTCACTGTTGTTCGGGTTTCGCCGAATAACGAATGTGTGGAGTCGCCTTGACTCATTTCTCCCTTTATTCGCTAACATTTGATATTGGAGAAAATTGCAAACGTTTCTCGAGGATTTGAGCGAATTCTATGCGGTGAGAGATGTACACAGTGAATTAATACATGTGAAGTAATCAATCAAAACATTATACTTTTTTATATAACGTCATTCTCAACTTCTCAATAACATTATAATTATATTAAAAAACTTAAAATATGAATTTTTCTAACACTTCGTCAATTTTTAGTAGTTACCAATTATACAGTCCATTTTCCTATTAATAAAATATACTGGGAACAGCACAAACATACTGTTATGCATTGAATATTATAGTGAAAATATTCATCATAAAAATGTAAGTCGTTAAAAATAATCCTACGAGACGTAACACTGGAAAGTGAAATGAGAAATAAAATGCAAAAGCTCATCATTTACCATTATGAAAACTTTTCAAATTACAACAAGCAAGCAACTCATAGTAATTTTGAGGTAAAAATATTTTTACGCTAGACGAAAGAATGTCAGATATGAAACCGATTCTGTTAAGCAAACTTCACATTGAAATTTTTGAAATTTAAAATCACGAATAAAGAATTTTGTCTTTGTCTTTGTAACTCTCTACATTTATACTAGAGTGTGTCGAGGGAAAGGGTGATCGGTAGATTGACGCTAACTATTGCCAGAATCACACGAAGTTCCATATAAATCGGGGTAGAACAAGGGACTGGGAATCAATTCCACCAGAGAGAGAGAGAGATACGCTTGTGGAAGAGGTGGTAACTGAGCACGTCACATTGCTACGAATTCAATATTCGCTAGAGATATCTCCATTTCTATAGTACAGCACTGACAGCTCTGTTATCTCCAGATTTAAGTTTCCACCGTACCTTCTCTGTCTGATAATATCTCACCCTGACTTCTTGCATCTTAATAATGTTAATAGACTTTTCGGCCATAAATTATCAGAAGACTGCGTTATTCAATAACAATCCTAGGTTGATTTCCCACAATCCGGTTTTAACCATACGGCAAGTCATAGTCAAAATTACCATAAATCTGAAAACTTATAGCACAAGTTGGAACGATGTGAATTTTTGTTCATTTGAAATGATTTGGAGGAATATATAAAATTTCAGCTCTATGGGATTGTTTCTGAGGTTAAATGTAAATTTCGAATGAGCTATGACTCCGTTCGAATAAAATCGTATGGTGCGAAACGTGCCCTGGCCTACCGCAAAAGAAAGATTGCAAACGGTAATTTGGACATGAAAACATGACCAGTTTATTTCTGTGGGCTACTATTACTAAAATTTTAGTTTTAGTTCGCGTAAAAACACATCAAGATATAATGAACCCAAAAATACAAGTTCTGTCCGGTAAGTATGACAAATATACTTTTTAGACAAATTTATGCACGATAAAGGAACAAACTTTTAAAACACTTAAAAATAGTTCCCCTGGGCATCCAAACACTTCCAACGACCCTGCCATGCACGGTACTTGTCCTGGAAGACGTCTTCGGGAACCTCGTCAGGGGCCTTCATCACAGCCGTTCGGATCGTTTCAATCGTCCCAAATAGTTTATTTTGTTCTTTCTTCACGCGCTTTTGATCCTGGGGAACAAAATAAAGTCAGCCGGGACAAGGTCCGGACTGGACGGTGGCTGCGGCAGAGTTGCAAATTTACTCTTGGCCAGGAACACCCGAACGCGCAGAGCAGTGTGGCTGGGAGCGTTGTCTTGGTGGAGCGTCCAGATGGCGGCGATCTCCCTTCTCGTGCGGATGACCATTTTTTTCATCTCTCCAGTACATTATTGTAGTTTTCTGAAGGTTTCAAGTTTCCACCACCATCAGGACACTCAATCGACGATCCGTGTTCAACAAATTTCACACACGGGTCACTTTTGGTTGACGAAGACCGTCCAGAGCGGCGTTCATCGACTACCTCTTCCCGGCCGTCCTCAAACATCTCAACCACCTCGAAACTCGAGAATACGAAAGAGTTGCGTCCCCTTAAGCTTCCTTAATCATTGTGTAGGTGTTGGCAACGTTTTTGGCACCAAATTTGATTGCGTACCGTTGTTCGATCGAGTCTTCTTTCGCGCGTCGTGACACAAGCAGTAAACCGGAGTACACTAAAACAATGATCTGGACACTCCCCGAGCTCGGAGCAGAGTAACCTTGGTAGCACTGGATAGCCGAAGCCTCCCCTCACCTAATGCAATACGTCCAAATGCGCTACAACCAGTAGAGGCGCAGGAAAAAACATTTACCTCACTTACCGACCTTGTACAACTAAAAATTGCATTCATTGTATGCGAATGTTTATAATTGCACATGGCCTCAATTGAAAGTTTCCTGTTTATTTGTTACTTATATTTATACACAGAATAATGAAGTGTATAAAATAAGATACTAAATTCCAGAGAAAACAATACTCCTCTTCTGCTTAACTCTTAACATTTTTGTGATACAATGTGATTAAACCCTTATTTTGGGTGAATAAATAAATTGAGAAGTTAACTGATTTGAATACAATCTGTATATTTTTGACAAAATTTTATAATTTAATTTTGTTCATACACTAATTATTGTATGACACGATCATTCTTTGTATGACATGTTTTTTTTACAATTACACACAAACAATTCTTTCTCCAAATATCTTTCATATTTATTTCTGTCGTACCAAACAACAGCAAATGGGTATGGGCCACTACATTTGGATCTACCAACACAACAAAGAGAGTTTTCGATATAAAAACACTGAGTTTTTCTGTAAATATTTTAAATTTAAAAATACCACTATTAAACACTAACTTATATGTTCATTATGACAACATAAATCACGGATATATTTATAGAAATGAACACCTCATACATCTGGTCTGTGTACTACAATACATTTATAGTGTTCTCGAAACATAAGTCTATAGTGTTATCGTGATACAGTGAACTATTATATCAGTTCATTTGTCTCATAATTTTCCTCGTATCATAGCAACCAGTCTGCATAAGAAACAGCCATCGCTTCGCTTCTGTCCGCACAAAGACAACGCCCTCTTCATCAATATTGATGGAGATCCACAACTCTCGTGGTCGACACCATTTCGTTACCTCCCTTCCTTTGATACTATTCCGTGGAGAGTTACTCACTCACCAAGTCATCAAGCGAGGTAAACGATCTCACAATGGCCTCGCCAAATCACCGCCAACACCATCCGCGTTACAGACCCCACCATCAAGTGCGTTAGAGGCAGAATGTAATCACCATTGCAATCATGGTTACTCGGTCTCCAATACCGTGTCTAATGCACTATGGGTGTTCCTCCAGAAATATCTATTTCAGTCTGAAGCCAAAGGAGCAACGCTTTATAACTCTTCAAAATATTATTATAAATCATACTATTTTAATAAATAACGTAGACAATTACTTTTTTAATTAATGAAAGAGGACAGTAATAGTTCANATTATAAATCATACTATTTTAATAAATAACGTAGACAATTACTTTTTTAATTAATGAAAGAGGACAGTAATAGTTCAAACTTCAAACTATAGAAGAATTATTTACGTCCATTATTATTATCTTATGCTATTTTTAATTTTCACGACCTTTGAAAGGCAATAAATCTCTATATTTAGCATCACGACGTTTCAGTTACAAGTTAGGTCTTCATCAGATATTTACATTACAGTAGTATCATATCATGAATATTATATGAACATGAATAAAATATTTATAATATGCCGACACAATGTACTACAAAATTATCATGATACATAAATACCTCATAATTAGTCCTTACGGAACCCGATTTCCTTTCAGTTTTCAGAATATTCTAGTTGTGGAGAGGTGTCTGTAGCCAGTTCTACACCAGTGAATATAAGTATATTATTTTATTTTGTTTCTTGATATTTAGATTCTGTCATTGAATGTGTGTGATATTTAACAATGAGATTACATGCCAGTGCACGATAAAAAAACACAATTTAAAAAATAGATGTTCCAGAACACCCATTTAAAAGTTGGTTACAAATAATCACATAGAAATAATAATTCTTTATTTATTTTCAATAAATCTGGCACATTATTTATTAATGAAAATTAATTCAAAAATTTAAGATCTTACCACATTGACGATAGGAAAATGAATGTCACTTCAAAATTATTGAAGAAGAAATTTCAATGGAAATATCTTGTATGTTAGTGTTCAAGCTGTAAGTAAGGTGAAAACACACTGTGCACAGCTTTCCCTTGACATCGATTCCATAGCACTGGCGATTACTGTACCTTAACGCTGTTGTTAAAGTATCTACAACGCCACGCCAAGAGATAAGAGAGCATGAAGGCTCCCTTGACAGTCTTTCGTCGAACACGTATGACCTCGTATCACAGAGAAAGCTAGGGTTTCAACGCTCGAGTCATAACTAAGTTACGTCATTTTCAGGATTACTACGCAAGGGAAATTCGTAAAATTCTTTTGTCTTCATTTTCGTAGTATAGGACAATACAGAAAGAGCAGACTTAATGTTTTTTTTTAAATATTCAGTTAAATTTAATTAATATGACTTTAATTTTATTAATCCTCACGATTTATATTATTTGTATTAAATAATTTTTAAGAAAAGAATCCTCCGAATGTTTGAGACGATATTTGTCAATAACATTACATAAACTATACGTGGATCTACACAAAGCTCCTAGACAACCGTAGAATGACATTGGCATAAAAAACGAGGTAAAAAGACAATCGAAATAGTTATAAGTAATATTTCGAAAGGTCTTGATAAATTAAAACGTTTTTATCTCTAAATTGAATCAGTTCAGTGAAGATTCCAATTCAGTGAAGTTTTCAGAGGAGATTCAAACTTCCTAAAACGAATATAATGAGCCTAAAATTTATAGTTTTAAGAAATTACCCGAGAACTTTTCTAATCAAGGTTTTCAAAAAAATATACCATAAACAAAACTTTCAGCGCTCGATATTCTTGTGACGAAATCAAATGATCATTCTGTATATTATCCTACACTCAGATGTCAAGTACAAACTTGGAAACGCAACCACATTTCAAGAGATATTAATACAAATATCTATTAACTAAGGGTTGAAACAATTCATATGTTTATAATAATTTTTTATAGTAGCACGAATTTTTGCTCGTAGCTTGTGAAGTAATTGCGACCTATTAAAATTCTAAATCATGATTTTTAAAATATCTGTAGCCGCAATCGGATCGCTGTTTCTCTACAGTTTTGTACACGGCGGTTGATTGGCATTGATGACGTGGTCCATCGTTTGCTTCCGTAGAATAAATTAGCTTATTGCCCTTCATATTTTTAATGCATAGTTCTTAACAGCTTTTTGACAATAACCTACTTATTTGTACTAGATAAAAATACCTGGTAAATACTTCTATAATATTTCTTATTAATATTTATTGAAACACAAAATTAAAACAAAGGAAAATACGAATATGCCATTGTTTTATTTTTTCCAAAGAAAGTCTATATTTGAAATTGTCCAGGAAAAGGTAATTTCAACTAGAAAATAATGTCTGATCGTACTTCCTCTTTATTTTAATGCAAGTTAAATGTCACTAGATAAATTGCTTGAAATGAAGATAAAATTGGGAACGAAGAAGCTAATTGAATTCCTGGAGTTGGGTCGTAGTTCCAACCTAATGGATATTCGATATTGCCTTCTTTCAGAGAGTTTCTAGAAATAGAGGTTTTATGTTCTACACAAACTTTTAACTTAAAGGAGAGAAACGTATGTTAATCGAATTAATTTTAGCGTTCTGCAAACTTAGAAAAATCCTTCACTTCTTTATAAGATAGAGGTTATTCTACTATAGTCTAAGAACTTACATGGAGAACAAAGTTCATGTTCATGATATTTTTTCGCACGATCAATTCTTCGTATATGTTGAGTTAGAGCTCACATATTCCGGCGTATTGCACTCAATCCACGGCGCATATTCACTACACACCGCAGTTCTTGTTTTCCTCGGGATACGTTATTTCTCAAAATCATGGATAATCAATAAATTGTTATTCTATGTTTGAATATAAATATTGCTTTAATTGGTTTGACAAAAATATTTGTATAAAAGCATTCTTATTGAAATTCATTATAATTGTCAATTTTCTTGTTTGTATTTATCATTTGCTAATTATGTATTCCCTTTCATACGCTTAATATAATAATAAAACATGTGATTTATCACGATTGCTATCTTCCCATGTAAAAAGCGTCACCCCTTTCATAAATATAGATTGACGAAGTGATAATATTGTAATGTATTATTTTTAATGATCAAACATTCAAATACTAGCATATAAAATTATTTGACCTTTTCAAAACCATGAAAATAACTGGTTTAACACGTTAACAGATATAGCGACTGCAATATCAGAAATTACCGTCACAGAAGATTTTTTAATGTATGATAAACATTGTAAAACAATTCACCATGCTTAAACGTAGATTGTTCTTCATAAGAATTCTTTATAAGAAGAAAGAACATTCTCCGTAACACTTTTAGGACACAACCTAAGAATATTAGAAAGTATTTACTTTATCTAGAAAGTAATAAAAATATTATCTGTTTCAATATACTGAAACAATCTAATGTTTACTTTATTTCATTACTGCGTTTAGTATATCCTCGAAAATAATCATATTATGACTGTTTTTTTCCGTAGCTTCTTCAAAATTGAATTGAAATTTGAGATACCATAAAGTTCACAATTTAATTTTAAGGAATGGTTATTTAGCCAGAAGACTCACGTAGATGAAAGAATTCAATAGGATAAGGAAAATTCGTGGCTTTTGTCTACGAGATCCAACTCTCACAAACCTTTGTTTTGTTCTCTCACATTTCTTGAGAGCAGAATTTCTGGCAGAGTCTGTGATATGGAACACCTCAGTCTTCCAACTCGATATTTTCTCTCTCTTCCACACGTCCACGGGGCGTCTTATTCTTCGTCTTCCGTTGCTTAGGAACAAGAATTCTCCTCTTTCGCTTCTACATTGTTTCATTTTTCTGACGTCATTTATATCCCCAAGGATCGAATAAAAGGCGTCCAATTAGAGTATCAACGATGTACGAAGAGAATGTGTGTGACGCAAGAATGGATTTGACAAAAAGGACTTTTAAACTGGACGCAAGAATGGATTTGACAAGAGGAACTTTGATTGTATTTACGTAACAAAAGTCGAGACTAAAAACTAATTGGAAATGATGTAGGAAAATTTAATATCACTAATCAGTTATCTCATTAATTGCGAATAATTGGGTATCGCTTCCTTAATATCGCTTTCTTAATAAACTTTTATTGCCAATAAGTGATAACTACGTATAACCATTTTAAAAGGATGACGCTACTTTACTCCGATAAATCCCATAAATCGTTTAAACTGCTTAAAGAAAAAAACACAGTTTTGGATTCCTATGAAGGAACATCGTCTTAAATTTTTATTTTCTTCCGCTTCCTTTTAATTGGGTTACAATTTTTTCTCTTCTTCAAAACATTATTAGATTACCTTAAAAGAGCTCTTTCAAGAGTAGATAGATCCTAATGATTGAGGTGAAAGTATGAGAAGAGGAGTGCTTCCAAACGACAGACGAGAGAAAAAAAAACAGGGAAGCTTTCGTAATCTCCAGTGATTCCGAGCGGGAGAGACGAGGCATTGTGAGAGGACTTGAGGCGACAATCAAAGGGCGAGTGTCCTCGGTCGCTTGTGGGGTTGGTGGCGCTGGCAACAGCGATTCCAGAACTCGTGCCAGGAGGAGAGGTCGTTTCTCTTCGGAAGCCTCACTGCCGGTGGGGATGGGGCTAAGCGTTGAAAGGAAGGTTATAGACAAAAAAAGGGACATATATGAGAATGCGCAAAAAAAAAACCCTATGAAACTATGAAAAAAAATTCAACGTATTAAAAATATACTACCATATTTGTAGCGTAGTGATACAAATGAGAATTGAATATGGTTTTAAATATCAATTAAATTTAAAGCATTGGATGGTTCTTATGTTTCTTGTTATAATTTGTTATTATTTGACCACCTGACGACGGCTTAAATCCAAACCGAAACATACATACATTTATAAAATTACATAAGTTTTTAAATATTTATTCCATTAGATACATTTTTATTTCTATCACAAAACATTCCGGTAATAAATTTTTGTCTTCGTAATGGAAATGTTTATTCGTTAAAATATTTTATATTCAATGAAATTATATGTGGATTCCTGAATGTTTAATATTATATTATACTTTGGCACACCATCGTCGTCAGTAGTTTTCAAAACAATCGCTAAAGTATTGCTAACTTTAATGTATGCAAGTAATTGTATCGTTATATATAATTTTAATATTACTTCCATCCACGGTGGTAATACCCTTATCTCGTTTCCCTTTTTGGGAAACGAAATATTTATTATAAAACAAGCTTTTATTCTTCAAACCTTTAAGGCGCATTTTTTCTTTGGTTGTTTACATACTTAAGTAATGTGGTGCTACCTTGGTCCATGTTAGGGTAATGCATCTTCCATGTCATATTTCCTCTATAATTTAATGAGAAGAATACGCTGCATAGGCATGTCGTTCAGCGAAGCTACCTATGAGATGAAACGAACGACAAAGAAAAAGCGTGATATTAAAGGAGTGAAAGGTAAGACTGGGTTCAGAAAAACATAATAGAAACAAAGAAAGTTAAAGATATGACACAAAGATATTTTAATAAGAATGAAGTGAAGCATACACTTTACATAGCGACACGTCACTATGAGTAAGATAAGAAAACCATGCACCGCAATGGGACAGGTGTCCACGCGTCTGTTATAAGTGTTTGTACATTCGAGAAAAATGATTCTGATTGTTATGGAAAAAGTAAAGAGTAGAATGACACGGAAATTATTGGTAATAACGTCTTCACCCTACTTAATTTTATGGACTGCGAAATCGACGGATTGGAAATTAAAAATGACAATATTTTTCGGTGACAATAGAATAGGAAACAGATTCATATGTGACGAATGAGTTCGGAAACCATAAAATTGGACTGCCCAGAAGATGGAGGATATTAAGGAGATACGATAGTAATCAAGCAATCAATAGTTCAAAGAAGACTCGACAAAAAAAAAGAGAAGTAACGACTAAGTATTGACTCTAGCTGTCAATAAATATATTAATCTGAAATAAAAATTTTAAAAAAAAGATGTCGGACAAACACATATCCCTTGAAACACATTATGTAGTACGTAAAATATCGAGCAGGCGATGTTTAAGGCAAAGAAGAGAAAACGAGGATGTTCATTTTCTGGCAAGGAGACAAGAGAACAATCATAACCCGTAAAGGAACATGCGGGTCACGCAATGCAGCGGGGTGTTCACAGCAATGCAGTTCTTGCTGCGTCGGAAGTTAATTGAGGGGATTAGACTAAAAGTGATCCCAGTGACATTTTGAAGGGAAATAGGTTACTTACGTATGAACAAAGCTTTCACATGCGGAAGTATTATGGCAAAGTGTACATATCACTGGTATTGAAAGAGGAACTAAATCTGAATTATTGGAGTGGTGCAAATATATACGTGGTGTATTTTCAACATTATGTGTATCATCGAGACACGACTGAATGTATGGAGCGCTAAAATGCCGAATAATGTTTGACGAACTGAGTGGTTCCGTCGCTCCGTCGCCCCGTTGGTATTTTACTGAGTAATCCCTCGTTCTTTTGGTGGTTGGTGAGGCTTTTAGCTGGTGTTACCCTCGCCTACTCTATGCCAAAGTTTAGATTCTTTACTTAAAATTTCCTGGCAACCTAACATCTCTCCTCAATTCCTCCATCCAAGTCATGGGGTTGGGAGGGAGATGTAATGACCTAACTTTTGCCACGTTGTAAAATAAGTTTAAACAAGAAAATAACTCACGGTATTGGATTTTTCGTCTTGTCTTAACGTTCAAACTGACTCTGAAGATCACAAAAGTCCTGACGTTTACAGAATACTATGTCTCTCGCTGGTACCAAAGATGCTAAAGTGTGATCCTGGCCACATATCGTTTTTCTCGTGCCGAGACAAAAATTACCCAATTTCAACAACTTTGGGTAAAATGGTAAACTCATTTCCACGTAACTTTCCGAATAACCTTTATTTTGATAATACGTACTTGTGAACTAACTTTTTTGTGTTTCTCAAATACAAATTTATTGTTGATAAAATAACATGTTGATAACTATTTTTATTCTTATCTTAAGAGTGTGCTGAAATTTTAAAAAACACCACTGCCATATGATTGAAATTGNAAACACCATTGCCATATGATTGAAATTGATGGGGTGGTCCATTTATTTAATTCCGGTCCCTTTATTTGCTTCCGGAGAGTAAATTAAGTTCTTGTACGCGTGGTCAAAAGTTTGTTTCTATTTTTTACTATAAATTTATTATTATTATAAAGCAGTAGTAAATAGAACAATGATGGAACATGTTATATCCTGAGGAAAACGTGGAAGATACCGAATGGACATCCTGAACTTTTGGGTTACTGGTTTAAAAATTAGGGGACTCACATGCATCGTCAGACAACAACAATAACTAAGACTTAGGTTCACTATTTCTAGGAGGGGACGGTTATGGCAACATCAGGAATATAATTATTTTAAAGAATATAAGACGAAGAAACAAATATTTTTCAATTTATTACAATTTATTCCCGAGTTCTC
This sequence comes from Laupala kohalensis, assembly GCA_002313205.1. Classification (NCBI taxonomy): domain Eukaryota; kingdom Metazoa; phylum Arthropoda; class Insecta; order Orthoptera; family Trigonidiidae; genus Laupala; species Laupala kohalensis. The sequence continues at coordinate 618,341 of NNCF01126033.1, read as the reverse complement.
AGGGTATCAAAATAATAAAAAATGTGACAACAATGTACTATAACATAACTGATCAGTTACATAAATAAACAATACTTTGTTTCTACGTGATATCTTGTGATTTGCTTCATGCATAATTCAATAATTATACGGATTGCAGTCATTTTCACACTCGGGAGATGCGTCTACAAGTGTAACCCAAACTAGTAACACATTGAAGTAAAATTAGGAATGCAAATCCAGAAGCGAGTAAGACGGAAGTTATTCGAACCCTTCTTACTTCAGACATGTCTTAAGAGCGAGAGTAGCATTTCAAGAACGAACTTTGAAGTCGATATACTTAAGAAGTTTCTCGAATAAAGAGAGATTCTTCCAACTTTTACAAAACGAATTGTTTTCAAGAAATACCCTCGGAAGTCCTTTAAGAATTACTGAAATATTTTAAACACTAGAGTTTAAGATTTTTTCTAAGAATCAGTTGTTATATTTAAAATATTTCTTGGTACGTTATGACTGGGAGGAGGATGATATTATTGTGCGTAGAATAAAATAATATGAACTGACCAAAATAAAATATAAAAGAGAACATTGAATTTTTATGAAGGATAAACGTCAAAGCTTCAGTATCCGAAACACGAACAATATATAATAACCAAAGAAATATTCTAGAATTCTATGTTAAGATGTACTTTATAATCAAAATATTAGCTAAATTATTATTTTAAAAAAAGTTTTAAATTAGCTCGGCAGATACATTGCCAACTGTCTTCTTTATTTTCCCTTTGTTCTTTTTCCATTTTCTTCATTTTTGTAATACAAATGATCACGCATTGTCATTTATTTTTGGCCGGCTATATTCATGTTCTGTGTTTTGTTTATAATGCGTGGTTTCGTTCTAAATTGTTTGAAAATGAAAAACTTTGTTATCTTGTACATTCATACTCATGTGACTTGATCGAAAATAATGAAATTCGCTTTGCCAAACTTCAACGAAACACACAGAATAAGTGTTAATTATAGGTACAAAAGCGACTGTTTGTTGTAAAAAATGCAAGTAAATATTACAACAAACTAAGACACAAGGTAATATTTGTTCTACTCTCTCAATGCACAACGAAATGAGCCACAAGAGCAAGTGAATCGATTTGATGAACGATATTGGCAATAGATTTTAGTTTAAAGAAATCTGAAAGTGCTGCCAATATAACTAGAGTTACACTTATCACTACTCTCATGGACGATGGCATAGTAAAAGCGTCGACTACACAGTGAACAACACCTCTACCAACATACGACCAGTTAGACTAGCTGTAAATAAATGTCTTGTCAACAGAGCAGTTACAAACGTCACGTTTGTCTTCTTTCTTAAATTTTTTTTGTGGAGGCGGGGGATGGGCTATACGGCTCGTCGACATCGAGGTCATTAGAGCCCCAAAATCTTGTACAGATAGGGAAAATGCAGTTACGCACTAAGGAGAGCCAACATGACTCTCCCCGCGTGTGGGACTCGCCGAATGACTCAACCATACCCACCAAAAACCCTTCTGAATTGCAACTCAAAACTTAAATATCAACATAACTCAAAACATTACATATCTCATTATAAAAAGGGAAGAATGAGGAAAATGAAAGGTACCCGAGCGTCGTGATCGAAAAGAACAAGAGGTGACCAAGGAAGGTCAGGAAAGAGAAACGAAGGAGCCAGGCACAAGTAAGTGGAAGTAATGCCAGACTCAGCTAGGGGCCCCGTGTTTGCGAAACACGTACTTACTAGATGTAAGTCCCCTGGGGGATTATGTTCTTTCTGTTAGGTTACATTTTTCCTGAGTAAACATACATGACTTGGAGTATAGACATTTAGCTTTCTTTTACGATCTGCCAACTGAAGATAACCTCCATTTTCGATAGATATAAATCAGGACTTAAGAACAAATATTTACGCAAAAACATAAAAATAAATTCCAGAAAGTGAAGTCGCTATAACTCAACTAGCTATTCAGAAATAAAAGTTATTGTATGTAGGTATTTAAGTCATACCTACAATTTTACGCAAGGTTTGATTAACATCTAGTAATTTACATGACAATATTATTTCGTTCCAGAAAAGAAAATTTGATCAATAATGAAACCTAATTTTTATAATGTCTGAATGATTAATAACTAACAATATTATCGATAGTTTATACGATTTTAGCTCTTCTAGTACACAACACAGAGATAGAGATTAATCTATGCATTGAACGACACTCTTTTATCTTTACAAATTTCGACAGAAGAGAGTAAAATTATAACTGTCAAAAACAAATTCGAAAATTGTATTGCTGAATACAATTCTAACGAAGGCGTCGAAGAGCATTATGGTGGTATTTAATGTTCAAACAATAATAAAATTGAGCATGCATATGTTGTATATTGTATATGCATATTTTTTCTATAAATATGTACATCAGATCATTTTCCCCTCTATACGGAATAAATGTTCTTGATTTTAAAAGGAAGTGTTTTTAAGCATTATGTTTCGTTAATAACTCGTACTCTGAAATTTGAAGGATACGAATTCATAAAGGATTTTGCACGCTGACGGTTTGAAATCGGGCACAGCATATCCAGCTGACACATTCTAACTCTACCTCGCGAGCGCCTGGCTTTGCTCGTTGTGCTGCGCATTCCCTATGTAATCGGAGCGTACGGTGCTCTCGCAGAACCGTCTGTGCTATGCACACGCGTCGATCAAAGCCGTCCTTTGAGTTATCAAGTTTTCAAGTGCAGTGAACATTTAAATTTAAAAAAATACAACAATAAAAAATTGAAAGAAAACAAAATTTAATACCATAATAATATTGAAAAATATACCTGAAATATTCTCATTTCCCCTCTTTTGAACAGACGTGGCGATAGTTTTGTTTATACAACTGCTCTCCAATGAGCACAAGAAATAAAAGAAAAAGTTTACAGTCAGGTATAGGTTAAAAAAACGAGGAAAGTATTACTTAGTAATAGTGAGAAGTCAAATCTTATTTCTACGATCAAAAAATAACATATGCTATCGTACTCATTATGTTAGGTTGACCCATCACTCCAATAAGTGAGTCAAGATGTAATACATTATCAAACAAATTATATACTAATGTAAGATGTTCAACTAAGTTTTCCGAGAAAGAGCTTTGAAAAAAAGGACCACAGTGCATGAAGCGTTATTAATTCATCATCGTTACATCTTATTTCTCAAACTTTTTGCATAGACCCGGTTTTCTCCTGTCATAATTAACCAATTTTTAAAATCAATATTTGTTATGACTAACCAATTTCAAAGATTGTTTTTGCATTTTAAGATGATTATCTTATATTTCAACTAACAACCTAACCCTGGGCGCCTCACATGAACAGCTTCCAAGTGATTAGAGACCATCTAATTAGAACAATAACAATTAGAGAACAGCTTGCAAGTGATTAGTGTTACGCATTCCGAATCATAGTTAACGCAGTTAGTCCACGTATTTCCCGTTGCGTATATTTTGCAAACGTTTACTCCCATTTACGTTACGGCATTACCTTCTGGGGTAATTCCGGTCACAGTATTCAAACTTTCAGAATTCAGAAGAGGATAGTTCGGATAATTCGTAAATCTCACCCCCGAAACTCTTTTAAACCTTTATTCAAGGAATTAAATATCTTAACACTTCCCTGCATTTATATTTATGAAACGGTCGTGTTTGTTAAGACCGAATTACTGAAGCACCACCCTTGCTTTATACGAAACAGTCTCGTTCACGAACACAATACTCGCAATAGGAATAATATTCATCGCCCTAGAGTGTCAACCACTTTTTGTCAAAAAGGACCATATCATTCGGGAATCGTTCTATATAATTCCCTGCCCAAGAATATAAAAGACATTATGAAATTGAATATCTTCAAATCCGCGGTTAAAAACTACCTCCTGCACCAGTGCTTCTACACTGTAAAAGAATTTATTGATTTTAATAAAAGTTAAATTCGTCTTGTACTTTATCACGCCATTGCTGTAGCACTTTTTAAATAACTTATAACAATTTCAAAAACTATTTTCTTGCATGATTGTGTTGCCGTATGGCTCATATTAATTTAGTTTTATGTGTACTCAACTTTGGCACGGTTGTGTACATTAATTCTGTAGCCCCATCCTGGCCCGGGTTTTTCTCCGTTTTTCCTTCGGGTAGAGGCGGATTTCTTATACAGGTTCTCTAGGCTTTGTCTAGGGGCGTGTTTATTGTAACAATAAATCGTGAATTTAGTGTTTTTTCAACTCTTATGATTTTTAAACACTATACTCAGAATAATCTATAGTTCGATAATAACTTGTACATGTAAATTTACAAACATATTTGCGTTAAATTACAAACATATTGACATTATATATGTATTATAACTCGCAGCTAACTTTTTATCTTATCTAGGAACTTTTGCTGAAATTTTTGAATCCTCCTCTGCCTTAGGGCCCTTGATCGGAATTGATGGGATGGTCCCTTGCTTGCTTCCGGAGAGTAAATTAGTTTATTGTCCTCCACGTGGTCATACGCAGCTTGTACTGTTTTTTGACATTATTATTATTATTATTATTATTATTATATTATATTTGAATTTATTATTATTATTATTACTTATACCATCTAAAATGTCATTTTCATAGTTTTAAATAAATAATTAATTGAATTAATGTAAAACAGCTATTACAAACTGCGTACTGTCCATGTGGAGGTAGAATGAAAATTAATTTACTTCCTTCAATTTACATTGATTTCATCTACTGATTTTTAAAAGAATATTACTTCTGGATAGCACATAAGATAATAATATCGAGAAATAACAATTACCCTACCAATTAATTAATGTTTATTGACTATTATCTTCCCGACATTTAATTCAAATTTTTAGGTGTATTGCTAGAATGGATAATTTGGCTTTCTACCACCTATAAAGTGCATTAACCTAAGAATAATTTTGTCTATATTTTTTTTTAAATATTTAATTTCTGAAGTAATACAATACAATGCACAAAATTAATGAAGAGTAATGCAATGATACCTACAATTGGGTACTATTAAACAATTTTGTTCTGAAAACAACATAAAGACTAGATAAAAAACTAAAATAATAGTTTTCCTAGTGAGAAATTCATTTCGTCAAGACTTTGAAGTCTGGAACGAGTTTCTTAGTCTTCACTCACTACTTTTCTTTTTATTATTAAACAGCTTTAAATTTTCTGGAAGTTGATTGAATAACGATTAATAACTTTTTGAAAACAACGCTACGGCGACGCGTCATGTTGATTTCTGCCTACTAATTTCTTTCTCTATCACCAACGTTTAAACGGCCACTTGTCACGCGTCTGTTTAGTAGCCATGGCAAATTCCAGTGACAAGAACTAAGCTCGTACACAAGCCTAAATATAAGTTTTAGTAACTGAGACAAGCAAATTTTGTCAAGCATTGTGGTGGAAATCTGGTGTAATAGCAACGCAAAGTTAGCTCGTAATTTTGTTCATTTAAATACTTAAACTACTTTTGCAATTTATTTGTTCAGGTTTCAGGTAGTCTGATCTAGTTTTAAACTTTTACCTTCATCAGCATTTATTTCAAAGAGCATATGAAAGGGATAGCATTACTAGTTCTTGTTTCTTTTATTGCATACATTTGGTCTGTGGTTCATACCTTTCTTTTTCTTTGCTGGCTTCTATTTACCATCTAGCTGTTGACTTTGCTGCATTGTGTTTCAGGTGATCGTTCAATGTGTTTACATTACAATAGTTGGTTACTATAGTAATGTTACTGTGCAGTGGTATGTCTGTTGACGGGGACAAGACTAGAAACAAATTAATAGAAAAAAACCTTTCCAAGGCTATAGTCTCCGAAATCAAATATTCAACACTTATATTGAAAGCAATATTAATTGTATACAAGCGTTCATAATCATAAGCAAATTGTGTTTAGTCTACATTATCGCCATTGACTGGAAGAATTCGGGACGAAAATCTCTGCCAACTAAAGGCACATGAAGCGACGCAGGGAAAAATACTCTTGACACTAATAAAGCACAATGTAGAATACTACTGATTAGTAGATTATTTGCACACTGAATGACTTCATGTGCGCATTTCATGGGAATGTTTCTCGATATACCTCTCAGTACATTGAATTTTGTCTTCAGTACACGGGTAAACTGTATAAAGCTTAAGATCAACCGCAGAATTTTCTCAATCAAATTTACAAGGAAGTAAGAATTTCTTGAGTGAATCAAGTCAAGTCAAATTATCCCACAAAGGGCCACGAAGGTACCCAAGGAGTTCACGGAGGGTGGATCTCCGCAATTAGGCCTGGGCACTACGAGGAGGAGATGTGGCAGCATCTCGCTCCGGCCGGTTAGACCCCAGGATAGACCTGGTGCTCATTATATAGCAGTCTGAGTAGGAGTCAGTCTGGACGTTGAGGTGTGATGAAAAATTCTTCGTGAGTGAATACAAAAACATTCACGTAACACTACGGAAAATGATTATTTCAAAGATAAATCCTTATTGTAACGGATGAAATCCTGTAGAACACTCACCTTGGGCGAGTTGCAACAGACGATGCCGTGGCGATTGCGTCTGCGGCGTGGCGTTGCTACTGTGCTCAGAGGAGTTGTCCGCCGCGTAGTCCGTGGTGCTATCTCGACGTGGTCTTCCGCCGTCGTCATCTCCACCCCCGCCGCCACTGTCGCCGCCGCCCCCGCTGCCGCCTCCGCCGCCACGACGCACAGCACGGCGCTCTTTACTGCGACTCCGAGCTGCCCATCGAATCTGCCATGACATTACATCACCGTGGGATTAGTTTTGTTTGTTCATGCCCTCATAAGCGTTGGTTTGTTAGTATCAGTGGCGGATCCAGGATTTTATAATGGGAGAGACTCAAATCTCCGGCGAATCTCATAGAAAGTTTTCGAAAGTTCCGTGCAAAATTTAACAAATCTACTAGGATAGATTTTTGGTTCTACCCAATGCGAATATGCACGAAACAATTTATTGATTACAAAAGAGAATACAAATTGTAATTTTTCTCTAGATTTGGGAGGGGCCTGATCCGGGATATCCAGCCTTCAATTCCGCCACTGAATGTTATGGAGGGTAGAACTATTTCGATAATGGTCAAACAACAGCTCTCTGACAAGATGAGGTTTTCTCGGAGGTTCTATCCGGCCCGTTGTAGATAAAGTTACTAAAATCTACTTACTTGGTTCGACGTTTAAATTAAACTGAATGAGACCGTACACACGACTTTTAAAGAGGATATATAATTAAATACTTACAAGTAAATATAACTCACAATAATACTTGCCCCCATGACCAATAATTTTCAAATGTGCTATATTTAAGTGTTTAATGCTTTTCATAATTGGTAATAATGGCCCGCCATTTTCTAAAAATTCTTTAGCACAACCCTAAAGAAACTTCGGTGATTCAGAATGAACCAATGTTTTAGGCGATAAATAATGAGAGAAATTAAGTCGATACCATAAAACTATTTCTCCTTATCATATGGATATTGAATTCGTCCAGCTAAAGCTACGTAGTTTTTACCTACTTTTTAATACATGTTGACGCAACATTATGAGACTTTTATCTGCTTTCTAGGTTATAAAGATTTTTATGTAACATCTGGTCGGTCGCTCACGGATTGCCGCCTCAGGTGCTACAAAACGGTGAACTACTAGATGTCACCACAGTCGGCAATTCAGAATTCCCAGATGGAACCACCTTCGGTCGATAGCTCTACCCTCCGAGTTGTTGATTCAAAGGATTATTATAAAATGAGACGGGATCAAGGGCTCGGTCAAAGCGTTGGGTTTGGCGGTTCTATTAGCTTTTTTCCACCGCAACGAAAAGAAAAATATTACAGAGAGTCAGTCCACAATAACAAATTCAGCTTCTTTTTTAAATCACTCATATATTATTAAGCGATCGTTCACAGGTACAGGGTGACCTACGGAAAACGGACGGTTTTCAAATCAACAGTTGATTTTAAAATAATTATTATTCCATTATTGTAATTAGGTAACGGTATTATACTTTCATTTACACAAAATCAAAGGTGAATATCTACCATTTGATAAGCAGTGAGTTACGAACAATTATGTCATCCATGTGGCGACCATTCTCTGGTACACAATTTTCAACTGTTCGGCAGAAGTCAATCACATATTGGGTCAACAGGCGTTAGACAAACAAATAAATTGTAATGGCATCTTTCAATTCCATTTAAGTCACACGCGAGGAGTGAAAAATTATTTCATGAGCAATGCAAAGTTTGACAAAACTCTAATTGTAACTAATTAACTGTTTTTAACAATTTGTTGTAAAACTCAAAACTATTGTACTGTAGTGATGTAACGCCTCATAGGTTTATCAATCTGTTTCGAGGCTACAATGTAAATCATTTTAATAAAAAGCAGCCTTGTTTTTTCTTCAACAGCAATAGTTATGTTCGTTGGTGAACCCATTTCAGTTGAAATATGCTTTATCGCTCTATTGATCACGTTCATCTTCAAATACCACTTGAATACGCTTAGAGAAGTCTTCTTGTTGTCGGAAGTCCCTATTCAAAAGCTGCTGACCAATGTGCATTTTACAGGGACGGAGTTTTAGATCCTAATGTAATATATTTCTCACTGACTCACCTCTAGATTACGTGCACTTTGACATGCTGATCGACTTGGACTCGTGATTGCCTCTCAATGGCGAAGTTTACGGGTATCCTCCCTTTTTTTATCAGGGTCTGGCGTCCTCTTCTAACAATATTTCATGTTGTTCTGAAAGATGGTACCCATAGTAGAATCGTATTGCGACTGGGAATAAATAAATGGCGGTGGAATATCCGTTGTGTTGCAACGACAGTCTCAGCATTTCGGTTCAGGGTATTGTATGCGAACATACGCTGCTCTATTGTCCACTGATAGAAATGATAAACTGTCCTGACGTGAATGACCCATGCAACGTCTCCCACCACTGCCACCGGTATACTAGTCAATCTAAAAACGTCCGTTTCCCTTAGGTCACCATGTATATCACTTCATTTTAAATATTGTATCATAAACATATTAAAATAAAATCACCAGCTTATCAATTAACCAATTTTTTGTCGGGTTTTCGGGCTCGTCAACGGCAGGGTCATTAGAGCCCTAATTAATTAATTATCCAAATTGTTTGTTTAAAAACGAATATGATTTTCTGAAGAATCAATACAATTGCTTGAGGAGTTTCGATAAAATAACTTGTTATATTACACTTTCAAAATTTAAATGAAAATATTTCTTGATTAAGATTTACCTTGAATCATTTCATCTTTAAAGCAGTGATGAATGAGAGAAAAAAACTTTTAATTTATTTATCACTCTTGTTTAGAATATTTCATGATATGATTTCCGTAGAAAAGAATTTGTTTACTTGAGAATTTTTAATATTATGGTTATTGTATGGAATTTCAGAAAAATAGATTGAAAGGTAAGCTATTCGTAATAATAATAGAACTGTAATAGTATTTGCAAAAGCTCCTAATATATCATATACATGCATATGATCTGCAAAGCCAATGCTATTGTACGCAGCGTTAAAGCCAAAGAGAAGAAGTATGTATCGTAGTGCAGTTTCAAGACTGGTTTCATTAAGTTCTACAATGTGCATCTCTAAAAACTACCGGAAATTGCACGCAATATTTCCAAGAAGTGAAATTATGGCTATGAGCAATTATTTAAACATGAAGAATATCTTCAACCAAGACCAAAATCAATAAATAGGTTCAGACAGAACGAAGTCCTATTAAAATGGCAAAGATCAAAATTTATGGTATTTCAATTTTCTGCTCTTTTTGACACTATGTTCATGGTAATATTCTCGAAAATATTTGTAGAATACAATAAAGAATACTCAATAAAAAATAAATATTACTCATAAAACAAATTCTATCAGTATTCTACCCAAAATAAATTACAACAATACTGCATACAAACTTGCTTCATTTATGAACACAGTGAGCTATATTATCATAGTAAAACAATTTTTGTTTCATTCATCAATAATATTCTTCCTAATCATGAATTTCATTAAGTATTAAAAACAATTTTGTGAATAACGTTTGTGCAATAACATCACAAATTTTCAAATTTCCAAATTTTGATTTCTTGATTATAAAAAATCCTTACGTGATGGAGAAAGATATGCTATTTTTGAAATCAGCATGTATGAAGTATTAGAACACTTAAAATCTTGCAAATCCTTAAACCATGTCACCTTGTGTTATTTTCAATAAAGGATAAGACAGTATTGTATGGATAAAAAAATCACATTTTTTATCAAGAAGGCAAGTGATTGACACCATAGGCGATGTGATTAAAAATAGTTAAGAAGTAAAATTAGAATACAGAACCCTGGAATGTCTACATGGTAGAGACAGGATTGTATGTATGGAACAGCACGGAAAATAAATGACTAAAGCGAGGGAAACCCTAAGTAGAAACACATGAATATGTGAATAGACATTAATTAAAATTCCGTGTTTTCATGAATTAATTATGTTTAAATGCCACAATATTTTCGCCCCATCTATCAATAACACAAAGAAATATACGAAAACACCATGTTTCAGTCAAACCATTCTGTTTACTCCAAACGAAATTTTGCACCAATTCGTCAAACTAGTGGACTTAAATTCAATTACTGAACTGTCGCGATAGAATGCAAAGGTCATCGAATACATGCAACTGGTTACAGAATTTACACGAAGAGGAATGTGTAGGTACAGTCGAATTTAATTATCCGATCATTCTGATCCAAATATCCGTATCGATGGTTGAAAATTTTGTTCTATTATTTTATTATTCTTAGCTAACTACAGACCTATTATGACATTCAATTGTTTCTTTGCACTATATATTGCGAGTTAGTTTTTGTTTATTCCTACAACATAAGTCTTAAGCTATTCGTTATTTCCACTACATGAGTCTCAACTATATTTCAGCCGATTTGCCTAAAAAATAATATTTTATTGGAAGAAATCCAATTGTCCGGATATTTGACTATCCGAACTGGATCCGGTCCCAATCGATTTGTATAATAGTAGTTCTACTGTAACATATTTGTAAATCAAGAAGTATTCAAACCCAAATATTTCCTGCCGTAATGATACACAAGATGGGTTATATCAAAGCTTCGTACTCTGATATGTTGAAAACATATGATGTTACCGAGGCTTAAGGACTTGACTTCGTATCTAATGCGTATTGCGCGTAGCTCTTCCTCTTATTATACTTCGTTTCAGTACGAACGCATAAGTGGCACTGGATTCAATTTTCCGCACCGGATAGTTATCTTGTGGAGTACAGAGGACGATTCGGAAATCCCCCTGATTATAAATGACTAGCAGAAATACCCGGCGTTGCCCGGGATTTGTAAAGAAACTTAAAACAATCATTACTGGACATTCAAATTAAAAAACAAAAACAAATAAAAGTTGAAAAGATATTTCTTTCCATTGTTAAACAATTATACAAAAAATTACATCAACATTAAAAGAAAAAATGGTACTGGTAATTGATATTTATTACCCAACAGAGGATATTAAACAATGTCACCACATCTGGATTTTGTAGCTCATTTCACCCGTCGTTGCCCGAGGTTCTGATATAATATTATAATGTAATTTTATTTATATTTCTCTACTGTCGTGTTACTGAATTATATACCACGAAGAAAATCTACAAAAATACACGCAGTATTCAGTATTGTATGCTAATATGTACGTAAATACGGACTATTTTAATTCCAGTTGGAAGAAACATACGTAACATACATGAATTCTTTTGTTTTTTATTCACTTTTAGGTTATGTACTTGAAAACGATGTTCTTCATAGCTTTTATATAATTTTGCCTCAACGATTCGGTCACGTATATGATATGTTCAGTGAATTGTCAGCCTCACGTAAAGCAAACGAACTCTAGCGGACACATTAGTAAGCTTCACAGTCAACAGCCATGCGAGTGAAGATTCACATCTACTGATTAGCAGTCAATTTAAATTATTTTTCTGCTCGTGTGATTCATCAATATTAATCATATTTTGCATTTTAATTGCAATAATCCTTAAAAAGTGTCATTTAAATATTTCTCGGTTTCAAGTTTGAGCAACACAATGTTCACTTGACGATAGTTACTGCAACCTTTCTCCGATATATAAGTTTACCGACTAAATTAGTTTTATAAATAAGCTAAGACGACCAGAGACTGTTCTGCAATAACAATAAACTCATAGATTATATTAAATAATCTCTGGTGCGTATCTAGCATCAGATTTATAAATACCAAAGGGTTCATTTTACACCTCTTATCACAATAGTTCCTACAAACAATCTTAAAATGAAGTGAGGGCAGCACCATCCGAATGCACTGAAGACATTTTCACTTGACACTGATAGATTGCGCTACATGTCTAAGAATTTCTTGATCTTAGAAATTAATTCATAATTAGATGCATACACAGTACTCGTATTGAATCATCCTTACTGCAAATTTCTACCTGACACTTTTCAGGACGCGATCGGTCTCCTTACCGATCAGCGTACAAATTTTCTTTTTTAACTTAGGTGTCAAGTGTAATCAATGTAATTAAAAATCAATGTATAAACGAACTAAACATCAATAATCAACACTAATGAGCCCCGTCGTGACCACGGTGTCAGCGTGATTGCTCGTCACCAAGTCATTCTGGGTCCGATAAAATTCGTAGCTTTTCATTTCCTTGTCTCAGTTTAAATAGCTGTGGCGCATGAAAAGTTCACCATCTGCGGCTAACAACCTTAGTTGTAACTTGGATACAGCAATCTGGATTCTGTCTAGACGCTGTTCCTCCTATCCCAAATTCACGATGTCCCTAGTGAATAAACTCACAGACTGAGCCTTACTAGCACTCGTTACCATGGTCCTAAGTTGGCCTAATCGAGAATACAAATAATCAAGACTAATGGCAGTAACTCGTGATAATAACAAGTAAAATTTAACTGCTCAATCTGAAAAAACACGTGCTGATAAACCCGAAATATTCTGTACCATGAAATGTATTTAAGCACAAACTGTTGTAGTTGGTCACAACGTCTTTCACTCGTGGGTCAATAGTAACGGTTACCTGACGATTTGGAATGCTGACTTCACGTGGACCTGCTACGATCATCTTCGCCGGAATCCAAGTGATGTCATTATTTGACGTAATCTGAGAGCTCTCAGTTCGTGACTATTTACTAAAACATCATGAAAAAATGTCAGTTCTAGCGATGATAAGGCCTGTAGTCAATTTAATTTTTTTACATCATCTAACAAAATCAGATTTATTTATGTACCAGTAATTTATAATTTATCCCTCAGTTTATGTACCTTTACTTTGTAATTCACCCCTTTTATTTTCATGTATTAGTTTGTATTTTATTTTTATTAGTTGTATTGCGTGTATTTTGTTTATAATTTTTCGTGGTGTTTCCGTGTGGTCCTCTCAATTCAAAAGGCAATTATCGCTGTACCCAGTCCATTCCACTACCATAAGCTATTATGGCAACACGCACCAATCTCAGTAAATATTTTTGTTATTTTACCGGAAATTAGACTGCGACATTACATAAGACTACGTAACATAAGACTTGAACTGTGCGACGTAAATCTATGTGAAATAAAAGTATGTTTCTTCATCTTTACACAACTGTTTATTTTAATCATTCTGCTTCCTAGAAAAAATCTATTTTTAATTATCTCTCTTTTAAAGAAAAAATAGGTGTATAGGTAATAGAATTTATTTAACTATGCCGATGTTTCGATAGCATACGTTATCTTCCTCAGATAGCGATAAACAGAAATTTTAGATGGTAGATTGTGATGATTGAGCATCTATCTGTGTTAGTAATTGCGAAAAAAATTCTGTTTATTTTTTTGTAAAGGAACGTCGTCACAGTCAAACAAATTATATTTCATGAACGCAAAAATATTTTTTTTTCAAATTATCATCATGGGTAAAAACATCCCTACCATAAAAGCATTATTCTCCTTCCCGCATCCCACATGTTGACCATCCTCGTCCCAGAACGCGTCGACATAAGTGCGTGAAGTTCTGCGTTCATCTCTAGCCCGAACGTCACTTCCAAGCCGCCTCTGAGCAAAATACAAGTTCGCCTCCATGTGCAGAGTGGGAGAGAAACTTTGTGTAGCAACGGAATACAGCTCACAGCTGAAAAGGTCACGGAGAGATGTGGAAGGGAATTAATCTGCAAACGTGAACAAGGATGTCAGAATGAATGAGGAGTTACCGGTGAAATATTAGAGATGTCTTGTACGGCCTGTGATTTAGGAACAACACCTGCCTCAACGTATCAGTGTTTGGGCTGCTTCCTAATGGAATTACGAGTAATTGGAAGAAGTTACCGGTAACGGAAGAGACGTAATACCTTTTGAAACAGGAAAAATAGCGTATCATATTTTTCTTTCTTCGATCATTTGTGAGCTTCCACTTTAATAAATTGAAAAATTTACCGGCTATTATTATTTTGTCATTCGTTTTAAAAAATTAAAAATTGTAATAATATGGTTTCTTGCAAATGATAGAAATAAAGTTTCCACCACATGCATTTTTGCCTACAAAACGATAAAGACAGAAAAGAAAGAAAATTTCCGTCACTGATTAACAATGTTGTTAAGAAGATATAATGAAAGCACAAATGAGCTTTTAAATGTTATACATTAGATACAAAGAACATTCTTAAAAATATATAATAAATTGGAAACTTTGGTTGAAATATTTGAAGTTTCCTCAATCTTGTATCTAAAAGAGTATTACAAGAATATTGTATTGATTATAACTCTTAATTTATTCGTCAGAGAAAACACATTAATAAAACGTATTGATGGCAAACGGAACTTTTCCTTCCTCTTTTTCATTATTCTTCAAAATCAGTTCTTTCTTCACAATATTGAGGTAGTAAGAATGAATAACGACAAATGAAAGAATAGAGCATTGTTATATCTCAAATAAGATTATTGGTCAGTGTTGGATGAATAGAACAATAAACTGTCGTTATGGAGCTCTGGGTTAAGAAAACAGTGTTTGTTGATAGAGAGACTAGAGTAATCTGCGAGATTTATTTTGGTGAGTGAACGGATTCGAGGAATATGCGTTGCCGTGTAACTCGTATTTAATCACTTGAGACACCAGAATAGCACGAATGGTACTATTCTACTCCCTTTAACGAGAATTGTAATGATTTTGGTCTTGTTAAGATAGAACAATGACGCAACTGCGAAATAAAGAAAGGTAAAGACAACAATATGATTATAAGAAATAATTAGGTTGGAAGAAAATATTTTTTTCCAATCGTCGGTAAATACGTAAAACTACTTTTATTCTAATGACTCTCTCTTTGATACATCTACTTTGAAAAACGTTAAAAGTTCAGAAGTGCTTCAAAAGTAATAAATCGGCAGATACTTTGAGTAGATAATAATTACGTTTGACCAACACACAAATAAGATGAATATTACTGAGTATTTATTGTTGATTTAAATAATTTTTCATTTTGTATTTTACTACTGTAAAATTCCCTTCCCTACTGCTGCAATGTTGTTTTACCGGTTGAATGACATATAGACTTTCGTAATGTATGCATTACGAAAGTTGGACATTATAAAGCAGTGTGAATAAATATGTAAATTCTAATGGTTTATAATGTTTGTTGTGTTCATTTGCTGCCTACTAGATCACAGGAGGGACAATTATTAAATTGAACTTGAGCGTAAGTACAATTACAGTTTTATTGTGTAACCAAAAAATTGTTATTTAATTTTTTATACTTTTAATGGCTATATGTTGTCTTAAATCGTATCTAAATTCGAATAACACTCTCTTTTAGTCACTTGACTGTTTCAAGAACATTATTTTTTTACTTAGACTGATTAAAAATTATCTTAATGCTAGCCAAACATTATTTTGTATTTGAAATGGTATTTCGGAACATATTAAGTTGATAATTTTATTGTTGTACAGCGAACAAATCTAAGTCACGTCCATGAATATTTATTTCTAGGGAAAAATAGGTGAGAGAACATTCACGTGTACGTTATATAACGAGAGCTTGGTTTTTATTATTTATATAAATAACACTTTCGTTTGTTCTCAATCGTGGTAGTGTAATAAATGCAATACCAATAAGTATTTATATCTATAGTCGTTTTGGGTATTTTCTTTAGAATTGATGGGATGATACAAATTCCGAGATTACAACGGTTTTTCTGAAATAAACTGTTTGGACAATAAATGAAAAGTAAAAAATCTCCTGTCGTAGACTGGAGAAAGAGGAAAGAACGAATGTGCTCCTAAACGAAGAGGCGTGATATTTTACGTCCAGTCGCATATCCTCTTTCGCCATTGTAGTCCCAAGCTCCATTAAGCATTAAGGAACAACAGCGGTCACGCTTTTCGTTTTCGGCTACGAGCGACGCCTCATGCTTTATGGAAAAATCCCGTCTCCAAGGAGCAAGAAAAGTAGCAACAGGCTTCGTATCCTCTTTGCTTCAACCACTTAAGAAAATGGTGCAAATAAATTTAACAAGGTTCTCATTCCTTTTTCGTTGTGAATCAGAGAACTTGTGCAGAGATGGTAGCTAATCCTATATAACAGTTAGCGATTGCATATCCCAATTTATTTCGATTTTTTTTTTTGTGAAGTATAATTCGTGGCATTTCAGTTTTGCCCAGCATAAAAATATTCAGCAAAGAATTTTCTTCGTGTGTAATTTCTGATATTAAATAGTGTATTTCTACATTAAGTTGTTCTCGAATTGGATAATACGATTTATTTTATGTTTGCGATTTTCCATGGAAAGGAATGAAGAAATAAGAAAAATAAAAAAATATTTATCCCTAGGAGACTAGATGTACCTGAAAATGTGGGAAAGTCTAGACGTTTGTAATAATTACAATTGTATTATTTACCTTTATTGGAGAAAAACAACAAACAACCCGTTAAAATTTACTTTTCAACGTTTTATTATTAATTTTCAAAGAAAACAAATAAGTCTTAAAAGTATTAATTTATTCATAAAATATGGGCAAAAAAGAAACAATGCATAAAATATAGCTTCACCAGTCAACCGAAAGTAGTCGTAAAAATTACGAACGCCTATTCATCTAATGTCAACATAACAGGTTTTTATGAATTTGTTTCCAAAATCAAACGTGACAGGCTCATATACGCAACCCGCAAAGCATTGTAGCATCTCGCTATACCGTCTACTTGCTGATTCACATAACTGAATCGACTTGTCGTTACACAATCGACATGGAGAGTCATGGACAATATTAACAATGTGAAAAAACAATATAACTGAAAGGGTAATGTTCTGTAGAGAAACTAGTATTGTGACAGTAAAATATGAAAACCTCAATTGTATGATAATTTAAATTTAAATTTAGAAATAGGATGAGGAGAAAAACTGTGTAAAAGTATTTTATCTCGAAAAACTAAAAACTATATTGTATTCCAAATGGATATCTTGGATATAGCAGAGAAGGGAACATTAAATTTTTGGTTTCACTATCTCAGAGTTATTAGGTCAGAGATGAAACCTATTTCAAATTCTCTTTTCCCTTTTTTAAATTATTTCTACATTTTCCTGTCTGTACGCGATAGAAATGAAAAAAATAAATACGAAATTTATTGGATATACATATGGTGTCAACTTAAATAGAAAGACTTCATATAGAATAAATATTTGAAAATGATTTGATGTAACGTAGGAGTATTCCAGACGAAATGTTCTCAGTAGTGCAAGACATATTGTGGGACGGTGTCTAAATCTTTACCGACGCTTGTTCTAAACTGTAACCTCCCAGGTTCTCTCTGACGTCATACCCTGTTGTTCTCCCACCATGCTGCCCAGCTTCTCCACCTCTCTTGCGATCAATGACGTCATGTCTACGTCTTCGATCTGACGTCACATTCACGCATGCGCTTCGAGCAGGTCCTTCTAATACTAGGGAAAGGAGGATACTGCTTTAAGACACAAAGAAACTTATCTATGAAGCAATCCACATCGAAATCTTGCATGAGTAATCTATATGTAAGTGAAGATTCTTTTTTTTCTGATATTGACTGAATAATGTAATTTGAAAATGGAAAAAAATATGTTTATATATGATAAATTTAGAAACATAGTTACTATATGGTAAATTAAAGTACAATTTACAAACTGTTCAATACAACATTCAATCAACAAAAAACTGAAAAAAATGATAGGAGCAAGGTATGTATAAGAAAATTATATTAAGTGAAGGAAATGTATTTGTTAATAATACAGTTAGTATAAAGTTCATTGAAGTCAATGTTGTTTGGATAATTTTGTATGTACTTACATAAAAGAAAAATCTATGATTATTAAATATAGCCTTGAAAGAATAAATTTTATCGAAATGTTGACTACTATACAACTGTCTTATCATTGATCAATAACAAAATTCTTTTTCATTGTATTAATACGGAGATATAAAGAACAAGATGACAGTGACTATACCTACGAGCTTAATCTCTTACATTTCTAATGAATCCAGAACATCAGAGTCACTAAATCTGTCTAATGCAATGTCTCCTGCTCTCACGGTCAAAGGAATTCCGTAGAAGAAAAAGTATAACTTGTAAACATTCACATTTTGTTCTGAAAACTTCATGTGCATTATAATAAATTTGCATTGTTCTATGCACTAGAATAGAAAGTATATCATCTCTTTATAATGTAACTGATTTGTTTTTGTAATTCACGTTTAGTGAAACACATTTTTCATGTTACCTATTCTAACAAAAAAAAATAAGCGCTGACAAAATGTGGTAGACTTAAAAAAAACTTTCTTACTTCTAAGTTTGAATTAACAATTTTTCCCAATACGTTAGACGTGTAATGTCATATCCTCAGAGGAAGAAGAAATTTCAGTACAAAAATTATTGGAGCATACACACAAAAAAAACAAACAAATTTTATAATCGATGCAATAAACTTGCGACAGAAAAATAGAGAGTATATTTCGCTGATTTTTATAGTTAATAATAATCAATAAAAACGAATGATTTAATTTAATAATGTAATTGTTTTGTAAAACAAATCAGTGTCAATTTAACTTATGACAAATATGAGAAATGTGTAAAAATGAAAAGGAAATAATGTAACAATCATTCCACATTGTTTTACAATGTCGGGAATACTGACCACATGCGCCTCACAGTCATAATTATTTCAAAGAATTCATATTTTTAATAAATGCGTGAAATAATAGGATAATATTGATGTATTTCATCAATAATGTTATTTATATCGTCGTGAATGCAGTGTATATGACATGTAAAACGATTACCGAGTACATCGTTTTTACCTAAAAACGTAATGACGTATTTCACTTTCCTTGGCGCAACAATAATTACATTTTTTTAGTATAAGGACTTTATCGTAGTTTTGCTGACCCGTGAGTAACGTAGGAGGCAAGTAATAAATTTATCAGATCAGTAGTGACAACCCGAAGGAAATATAAGAAATTAGCAATATTCAATTTTTTAATCCAACGAATTATAAAACAAATAGTACATTTTTTAATTAGAAAATTATGACCCTTTCAAATCCCCTAAATTAATATTTGTATTTTTACCTCAATTGAGGCGATTGGTTAAAATGACGGGGAATAGGCGGATTTTAACAAAACGCTACTTTTTTTCAGAAATAAGATATTGCGATTTTTCTGGTAAATTATTGGTAGGTTACCTGTTTGACAGCAATAAATTCTTAACTTACGATCATCTACGTGCTGTATCTGCAAAATCTCGTGACACTGCGCCCTTGACTTTGGTAGTGCTGAGCACAATAACACACGTACACGTGTGGAACACGTTGAAAGTCCTTAGCCAATCGATATATCTTCACTTATGACAGGTGCCTTGTAGACACGCGCTTCGCATGACCTCGATGGGATACGATGTCACACGAGAAGAGAAGTTAATGAAGGTCTTTACAGGGCGATGTTAAAAGGTGAAGTTGAATGATGGGAAGTTATAAAAAACTAGTCAGGAAAAGGAAGTTGGATAAGTGGAACGTCGTGACCGGGGAGAGAAAAAATGAGCACATCAATTGGATCGGAGAAAAATGGCTTACGATGGAACGGGATCATTTAATGGGAATACGTAAAGCCACATAGAGGATTAGATGTCTAGGTGGCATTGGTATGTGACAATACGAAAATCGGATCTTCATTATCGTGAACAATACTGTCTTGAGAAAGAAATAGTATAATGAAATACATATAAGGATGAGATAATTTATGGAGAACAAAGATTTAATATAATTCAAACTTTAATGATTATTTGTATTAATTGTTTCGTATTACAAAACCACCGTTCTTTTGTGAAGTTACCGCTGATCATTTCTTATCAGTTAATGAGATTCAGTATATAAGTGCTAAGGAAGTCAGGGTAGTTTGTTAAAAAAAAATGTTGGATTAAAAAAAACTTGCTGATAAAACCCTACCACAGATTGAGATTTAGTGTCTGGTTCATTTTATTATCTTTGGAAAAGACGACATAATAATTTTTAATGATTTTTAATAATTTTCAGTACAAAAAAATATTTTAAAAATGATTTGTTCCACGGATAATAATCAAAATATAACCGTATTTACTGTAGAAACTGTATTTACTATGGAATATTCAGAGGCCTTACGCATGTTCCTAAGATTTCATGATAAATTAATCGTCTTAGCAAATCAATAATACTCATTAGATATGCTGTCACACGAAATGTCACACGAAGTGATTATTCACAAAAGAACAGACGCATTGTGCTGGTTAATCTGTATCTTTGTTTATTCTTAGATTCCATTGTTGGTATCTCCATTCATTTGCCCATATTTATTTACATTTTCCTCTACCAAAACATAACTATTGGTTTGCGATCTGCATTAGTCGAAATGAGATTCAGAAAGTTCTCCCCTTGAAGACAATTTTTTCCCCCAGGGGACTTACTTCTAGTAAGTACGTGTTTGGCGAACACGGGGCCGCGAGCTGAGTCTGGCATTGCTCCCACTTACTTGTGCCATGCTCCTTCCTTTCTCTTTTCTGACCTCCCTTGGTCACCTCTTGTTCTTTTCGATCCCGACGCTATTAGGGCTAGAGTATCTTTCATTTTCCTCTTTCCTCTTCTTCCTTTTTTAAAAATGTTTTTTAGTAAAAGTCATGTGATATATTGGAATTTGTGTTTTGAGTTGTAATGCAGGAGGGTTTTTAGTGGGTATGGCTGAGTCATTCGGCGAGTCCCACACGCGGGGAGAGTCATGTTGGCTCTCCCTAGTGCGTAACTGCATTTTCACTACCTGTACAAGTTTTAAGGGCTCTAATGACCTCGCTGTTGACTAGGCCTAAAGCCCCACAAAAAAAAGACAATTTTTGAACACAATTTAAATTGTTTGTAGACTCGACGTCAAAAAATGTCGATAATGAACTATCCGATTACATTGCAACAAAGATTTCACCAGGCAAGTCATGGTTTAATTATCGATTGTATATGAAAGTTTTATATAGAACACGAAAGAACTGTATAACTAGTACCACTTTCCATCGAATAGAGAAGTTTAAACGTTTTTGTCTCGAAAACAGGCTAAATTTTTTTTTACACAACTTGAGATTGTTTCCCCTCACGCTCTTTAAATACAAACGTACATATTAACATCGTAGCATTAGAGCGTCCATTTTTAGGTATAATGAGGTCGCTTTAAACCAATTATATGCCTGGCGCGTGTTTTCGGAATGAAGCAAAGCCTGAGTTTGAAGAGAGGTCCATTAATCATTTCAATGCTTTCGATTTAAGACTGGACGGATATTTCACGGAGACATTTCATGAAATAACAATTTAAA
Organism: Laupala kohalensis; assembly: GCA_002313205.1. Taxonomy (NCBI): domain Eukaryota; kingdom Metazoa; phylum Arthropoda; class Insecta; order Orthoptera; family Trigonidiidae; genus Laupala; species Laupala kohalensis. The sequence continues at coordinate 596,383 of NNCF01126033.1, read as the reverse complement.
TTTACTTGTTCTTTCTTTAGTTCTCAACTCAACAACAGAATCGCAAATAATGCGTGTGACACCGTACAATAAGCTCTACCGTCCGTAAGTGAATGAAGGACCATTCCATCAATTCCGATCAAAGAGCTCAAAGACTGCGCGGAGAAAAACCCGGTCCGGAGTGGAGTTGCAGAGATAATGTTCACAACTGTATCAATATTGGGTACTGATAAGACGTATTATAATTATTAATAAAAAATAATAATAATTTTTTATGTAAGAAATGGTGCTGTAGGAAGCGGATTTCAAGTGACATAATCTACGCATGGATGTACTCAAGTCGGGGAAGTAACGTTTTCTTAGCTACAAATACATTCACGTCTTTTTTAAAGGACAACAATACTTGGAGCTACACAAATATTAGAATATACCATGCTCATTTGATTTTAAAAATTATTTTCCCCACATACTCACTTTGTTTTACATTTTTTTATTCCTTTGCTATTAAGCGACGAATTTGATATCTATCAAACGATTTAAAATAGCGTTCATACAAACTTTGAAACATAACATTCATATTCATGTATTACGAGTAGATGTACTATATTCCCTTTAAAAGTTTGTTGCTTTTGGGTAGTTTAAACGCTTTAGTTTTTGTTAGTCCAAAGATCTCGTCACAAAATCACGCAAGAAAAAGTTTGCATATATTCAATAACAGGTAAATACATACTACGAATTCATAATACGATTTCGTAATATTTAAATAAAAGAGTACGAGAGAAATAATAAACATGGAGAATCGCAAACTGTTTCATCACAATGATTTGACTAACATATAAAATGTTACATTTTAATACATTTAAAGTATGACAGTTTAAAATGCAAATATTTACAATCGAAACCATGATAAATATATTTAAAATCTTTGACTGACGTTAAAGTATAAGAAAGTAAAACAATTCTTAGCGAGAGCCCCACCCGTCGTGCCGCGATGCTAAAACCGCATCGTGCAACATTTCATCACTGAATGTTCCTGTCCGACTCAATTCTGTTAATGTCTCGGATAAATTGGTGCACCACACCCATCGTTCCTCATGCCCTTGACCTAAAATTAACTATATGACTTCTGACTGGGGGAGAACAATTCCATTTCATTTTCATTCCGAGTACGATCGAATACACGTTTGAATCGACCGGGACCATTATGGTAATTGATAGCACTCTAAATTACTCGTAATAACACGCTTATTTAAGGCCGATAAGCTAAATACCATTAACATACTCAACTAGAATAAGTTGCAATAACTGTATTACACGACAGTCTATTGATTTTCTTGAAAGTATTCAGTATGAGTTACTTAATATTTCTGGAATATTTTGGAGTCACTTTTTGCGTCGTTCTCAAAAGTTAAGTAAAAAAATTAAAATTTTGTTGTTTAAGTGAATCAAGACATAACATATGTCAGAAATGTTTAAAGAATATTACGAAGACTAGTAACGTTATCAGATATTCAAATATTACATAAAATAAGGTTTAAGTAAAATAAAGATTGTTATTTAAGATTCCATTTTAATGTAACTTTTCTTAGAGTACGACGTAGCAATGGTTTATAATACATGCATGTTAATGGGTGTTCAACATATGTTCATTAAATTTTAAGTTTGGAAATTGCGGGTTTGCAAGTCAAATCATATTTCATAGCCGTAATAATTAAAGCGTCCCGGGACGCTAGTGCGATATAATTAAAAGAACAGGCAAATTTTATATCTACAAGAACATGCAGAGTTTGAACAAAACGTAACTCTTGTACAGAAGAAACAAAAAGGAAACCATCCTTCGGTGTCCAATTTGCATCCACAAAGCTCTCTTTGGTCCACAAACTCTGAGAATAAACCCTCGGACTTATAATACGGTTCCCATCTCTGAAGCGTAGCATCGGCAGCGCCTCACAGTGGCGTACGAACGAACTCTTTTGGGGAACAAACGACTATCCGGACGACAAATGCGTCTCGAATGTGTAGGCAAAAGACTGGGAGATTGAGCCGTGAAAAGAGGACGCAAAAGAGAAAAAAGAAAAGAGTCACGTCTGCGTTACTGAAGGAGAATGATTAAAATGATCTATTTAAGGGGAGAAAGAGAGAGTACTTTAAAACTTATTCGTACTATATACTTGTTTCTGAATCATTTTCTTATAACATATTGCAACTGCGAACAATATATTTAATTGTAATTCAGTTCATACTAGCAGAACTTCCCGGCCTTGCCCGGGATTTCAAAATAAACTTATAACAATCATTGCAGGACATGCAAAATTCACAAATGAAACATTAATTTCTTTACATTGTTAAACAAACATACAAAAAATTATACTAACACACAAAAGAAAATTATTACTGAGATTGTATTACTTGCAATTAGTACGAAATTACGAATTATTTTAAAATCCAGACAGAAAAAAAATACATTTTCCACAAAACGCTTAATAAACAAAGCGCCTCGGAATTCTTAAACAAAGCGCCTCGCAAAGTGTAACACAATTTACGTAATTTGGAATTAAGAAATGTCAACGTGACAATTTCATTTAAGATTGTCTTGAATATAAAGACCTAAAAACGTTTTATTAGTAACATTTTTTAATTGTGTTCCGTTTAACGAAAAAGAAACCAGGGTTAAGATTTTGTCTACTTCAATCTAAATCTACTTTTGAAACAAAAATTGGTGGAGTACTTAGACCCACCCCAAAGAACGCAGGAAGTGAATTTCGAAACTCTACGCCTTTTTGTAACATTTGTACAGAGATTTCGTGTTCATTTAGTTTATTTTCAACTGTATCTTAAATTTCTGGAAATCGTAAGGTTTGACTTCATATTGTTTCTAAGTAACCTTTCAAGTATCACACTTAAAAAGTTTAAGGCGAATATCGATTTTGACCTCTAATGCAACACAGTAGAGCAGTTCGTTGTTAGCCTATTTAGATGTGGGAAAGTATATCATCGATAAATTCGTTCGAGAAACAATTTTTTAAAGAATTAGTTTCTCAGCTGTTTCATTTTTCTTCTGTCGAAGGTCGTGGAATCGACTGCACCATTGACCTCATCATTCATCCCTGTTTGCCCTGTTCAGTGAACAATGGCAGCGTTGTCATAATGTCAACGTCACTTGCATACTCCTGAAGGTTGGCGCACTCCAGTTGATCGCTCACATTGTCTTCATTTGACACGTCACTCAATCACGATCAATCCTTAATCTGAATGTACTGCTGACAGTCGCTTAACGTCGCAGTGGTATTGGATCCTTTCTGCTGTCGATCGTATGTACCAAACAAAATTCAATACATTTTCTTAATTCTTTGTCCAAAAGAATATTCTCTATAGTTCACTTCAGAAAAAACAAAAAGAAAACAAAAGATATTGACAGATTCAATCCCTTAGAAGATACAATAACACTTTTCTTACAACCAATGTCATTACACACGTTTTGTACATAGTCAATTGTTCGTCCACTTTCACAGAGCTATGCGACGTATTCCATCAATGAGATAATTAGCTTATTACGAAAAAAATTATCGATAAATTAGGCAATTATTTGTCAGATGTGCCAAAGTTCATGACGTTTACTATCGAGACGGACATCTCAAAATAGGCGAGTCACTAATGAAGTAATATTAGCGTTTGTGTGATGATTTTTTGAAATAAAATTATATTATTTCTAGTTTATTTACATAAAAAACTATGACAGAGCTCATATTTTCCATAATTTTATCATTATTTCACATTAAATAACACCGAGTCCGTATTAGGCGAAGGTTTAGTTTAGAGGTAAATGAACACAAAATAATAAAAAATGTACACTAAAATGAATCATCATACTTCTATAACTTCTAAGATATTCAATGATTAGGGTCGGATGTTCTTCTTAATCAGTTGTCTCTCCTCAACAGTATTCACAATTTTTTATCTTAATCCAATTTTCCAAGTGTACTTATAAACAAAGGAAACATGAATAGCAAAGTTTATGAAATATTTACTTGATTATGTTTTTTCTGGAGAAGTCATGAAGTTTTCATACGTTATCACGTTTAAGCGCATTAAAATATGTTATTGGATTCAGTTTTAATATCAACTGTTAAGCAACATCCCTTAAGATAAGTAAAGTGTGTATAATTAAAAAATTGTTTAAAATTAATTCTAAAGAAATGAATATCAATACTAAAATGAACGAATGGGAGATTGAAAAAGAAAATTTATATAAGTATCTTGTCATCTATCTTGGAATAAAACTTACTTTAATAAAAACAAATGACTTTCATTTATATCTGCTACCAAATTAATGACAAATTAGTAGCTACAATTAATTTCAAGATCCCCTTAACTATGACCATAAAAAGAGAGAAAAATAAGGAACAATTTCTATGATTTTCTGTAGATTGAGTATATCATATCGAATCTCCTCTCAATTTTACTGTTACTATTCATATCCAAGGTATACAGAAAGAAACTGAAAATACAAAAATTTCAATTAAAAAAATTCTGATTTCGTAATTCAATAGTTGTGCCCCGGTTTGTAATTTATTAAATTAAATATAAACTATTTAGTTAGAATTAAAATTAATAAATTGGTTTGTCTCCTGGTTCAAAACCCTACGCAGCAATGTGTGAAGTATGAAGAATAAAAATTTAAACTGCAGCTGACAGAAAGTAGGTATTTCAATTGACAATGGCTCTTACGCGTTGGTGACGTTCCCAAGATTTAGGTCGAGTTCTGATCTATGCCGTGCAATGTTTATTACTGAACTAGCATGCACTACCCTGACATATACTTTCTGAATTCCCATAAAATAAAGAGAAAGCTAATTACTACCACTCATAAATATATAAAAAAATCACGATTAAAAATTTAATGAGTCATGATGCAAGAAGAAAATTCATCACAACTATAAATAAATACTTGTTGTACGCTATTTACTGAAAACTAACTCATTAAAAAAAACTAATATTGAGAAAATTGCGTTAAAAATTCATAAGTAGCAACTTTCACGAAATAACTACATTTGGGAATACTTTAAAAGAAAGGTAAAATCTGACCAACAATATAATAAAAATTATCTAAAATTCAAATAATTTTAGCACATATAAAGAAAGACAATTTTAAGCAATTCTAATTGCATTCATCAGTAATCAGCTATATTCTACGTAAAATACTCGTATATTAAATATATTCTAAGAAAATTATGATTAATCAATACTCTCATCCATTCTTCAAGAAAAGCAACAACAGAAAGCACATTTATCATTCTAGTTTCTACTCTAATACGAGTACATCAATCAAGGAAAAAGGTCAATCAATACAATAATACTACAATCTACAAAATTTTATAAATATAAAAAAAAAATCAAAATGGTTAGCAAGTACCTGGAATTCCGACTGCAAAATAAAAAAGAATAGAAAGAATCGTGAGAATTTTTAACATCTAAACTACTCAAATTTTAAAATTTCAAAATAAATTCATATCAATGATATCTCAAGTACTTACACACTAAAAAAAATGCATTATAAGAACTAAGACAAATACAATGCTATACAAGGAGAGTAAATTCCAAAAACTTAATTGTCTAAAGTATCTAGTATTTATCATGGTGTGTTGTATTCTGTAAGAAAATTCATGATGGTACACAAAATACTTCTTATCGTCTTATCGTTTTGGTGATTGAATCACCCCGGCTATTATTGCGCGACCGTTTCTCGACCTGTACGGAGATCAGTAAATCATATCTAAATACGAAACTTTTGTTGCTCTGAGAAATTACCGTTACAGGTCAAGTTGTCCTAGTGATATTCATACCATTTCAAGCAAACTTAAGAAAACAGTGTGCAACGGAAATTTCAAAACGGCGCCCTATATGGAATAATAATAAATAAAGAATACTAAGTTTGCCAAAGTTAATCGAAATCAAATCGAAAGAAATCATCGCTTCTTCTGTAATGCAATCATATCAATGGGTTTTTATAACTCATTTAAAGAAGGTCATACGATTTTACTTAAATATCTTACGAGCTAGAGCACAATTTCGGTACATTTCTTGAACAAGTCTTGAGAAATACTTCAGAAAAATGGACGCGCCTCTGTGTTTTAAGCTGAAGGGATATACAATACGACAATGTTTTTATTTAGTCATATTCTAAAGTTTTTATTCATAGTCGAAAATTAAAGTAGTCACTCAAAAGATAACGTTTGATTATATGAATATTAAACACTCAAGTAGATTATTTTAACAATGTTTAAAAGAACAAAATTAATTTGAATATACGCTTAAGAGATTATGACCAAAACGGACGCCAAAACTAAGTGAACTAAGCATAACATACTTAGTTATCTGATAATAGAGGCTATAAGTGGATCTAAACTAAGGAAACTTGGTTAGTGGTCTATTACCGACCCAATTTGTTCGCAAATCCAGACAATCGTGTGCCTCCACTAAGACTTAATGGCAGGTGTAATTCGCCATTAAACGCTATCGCTCTCTAGAACTGCTGAATCGGTCGATTTCACCTATTGTAGTTACTCCACTAACGAGGTGATAGATTTTTTTAATGACCAGAAAATAGTACTATAAACATATCAATTAAGTTCATTTGACAGTAACGAGTGTACCTCATGTGAGTCATTTTGACTTCGGCACTGTAAATATTACTAAGACTGGAAAATATGAGTAGTGCAGGTTATCACATGGTCTACTAGCAACAAACAAACTCTGGAGATGGTAACAAACTATTCCGAAAGATTTTTTCTTAATTTTCTAATCAACAGTTTCAACCATGTTACTTCAGTCTTGTGCAACTCAGGAGGGAACAGGGTTACGAAAAGTGCATTGAGTTTCTCAAGACTGAAACGCACTACTTGTTCAAAGTTGACACCAGAAAAATGACGTTCAATTTATTGACACTTCCTCACACAAATTTGAGGTTATAAATATGTACAGTATAAGTAAATTTTCTTCTTTTATTTCCTCATTCCTCTTACTTTAATCCATTATTCATACAGTTTGAACAGAAAATCGGTAGAATAAATTTCTCCAACATTTATCAGGGAGTATCTCATAATCCTACCATTTTATGACAACAATGTTCATATTTCAGACAAGACAAATGATAGCGTCCACTCTCCCACAACATCAAACAACACGAAAAGGATTCGTGAGGGAAATGTGATAATACTAATGAAGATAAACGAATATTTGCCTTCATGTGTAAGGCAAATTAATTAAAGATGCAAAGGAACTTAAGCTACTAAAATATTTTTTTTGTTTCCTATACGTACTATCCTATTATACGTACGGCTTCATAATTAACATATAAATGTGTCATGAATAAAATAAATGTTTCAGTAACTACAAAAAGAATATTTGTTTTATAAAATTACTTAAGTGCATCAAATAAATAAAGTGATTAAATGAATTTTTAATTCATAAAGACAATGAATTTATAATATACTAAACAAAAATTGTTTTACTAATGAAAATTAATAAATAAAAATGTTTTTTAAACGATATATTCCAAAAGGTTTACATGAAAATCTTCAACATTAGAATTTTCAATGAATTCTTCGTTTCATTACTGACTGATTCTACTGAAAGTGATAAACTGTGTACACAAGTCAATATCGATATGTAAACTATCAAATACAGAACTTATTTAAGGACACCATAAATCAATGTCTTATAAAAAGTAAAAAAATGGAATTATAAATGAATTTTTGTAGTTGAATTTTATGTGCTACGCTTTACCCTTTTATTATAAAACATTTGTTAATCTAGTAATCTTGAATTCTAGTATTTTGAAAGTATTATTCACTAAAGTGACAAAATGTCACGTAGATAGTAATTACCTGCCATACAATAATTATTTATTCCTTGTATTGATTAAACTGTCACTTGAATTATTAACCATTACATAAATAATTATGTCACGTAACTCCATTGCCATATTTTGTATATTACCGTTACCATTTCAAAATAAGAAAAACTGTGTATGTGAGAAATTGCTACTAAATTTATTTACTTCTTTACAAAAAAAAACGAAGGTATTTTCATCAAATTATCATCAAACATAAGGAATGAGATAAAATACTAAAATTTAGAATGTAACGAATCTTAATATCACAATTCATCCAATAGGGATATTTCCTGAAACCATTTTTGGAAATGCAAAACAGAAAAGGAGAGCCCGTTTTTTTTCATCTCAATAACCATTATAACTTCATTTGTTGAAATTTTCATGGGATTCGTAGAAGACGAACGTAGGTCAAGGTATTTGATAAATTGATTAATTTTATTTAAACAAATATATTAAATATTTTTGGTAGTTATAATTAAACGTTAATATTTTGAAGGTAAAATATATTTTTAAGATGGCAAGAGTGGAGAAGAGGAAGCAGGGTTACAAATGGTTATGAGTGCGTGGTGGGAAAATATTCCTTAGGAAAGAAGATAATGGACCAGTCACAATTGTAAAATACCTCGTTGACCTTAGAAAAAATTAGGTATTTACATTTTATCTTAATTTGTATGTTTTCTTAATTTGTTATTATTTCATATAATTTAGTAGATGTTAGAGTAGTAGAATTAATCAAACTTAAATGGATTATAAGAAAAGTATTGATTTTTGAAGTCAAAGTGATGGTATACTTATTGTACTCCAAAATATTAGAAGTATGAGGTCAAACTTTGATTTGTTCTTGGCTGAGTTGTCTGTGTTATCGTATTTACCTAAAATAATAGTATTCTCAGAAATCTGGATGAAATATAATGAGATTCAATTATATCAAATTCCAAATTATTATCTACATGTTAAAACGAATGAACAATATAAATCCGGGGGAATAGCAATCTTTGCACATGGCATTATTAATGTAACTGAGTCAATGACAGTACATTTCAAATCAGCTGATGTAATAATGCTCACTGTAAAAGTATTTGGTCGCCAATTTAATTTAAAGGCTGTTTATAGAAGGCATCAACACCTTAGTACTATGTTTGTTGATGAACTCAAATTATATTTATAAGAACCTAGTATTACGTCATGTAAAAATATTATAATAATGGGAAACATTAATATTAATATTTTAGATACAAGTTTTATGATTGAAGAATATAAATTTAATTTGACTTGCAATGGAATTAAATCATTAATTAATAATCCAACTAGAGTCACTGAAAATTCAAAAACCTGTATTGACCATGTTCTTGTAAAATAGTTAATAAAAAGAAGCTAGATATTGAAGCGGGAATAGTTGACAGTTGTATAACGGATCACCATATGACGGTTGTGATTATACGAGCAGATGCCTATTTTGAACCGTCTGTCTCGGTCAAGGTTACGCAGGATTATTATAGAATCAATAATGAACAGCTGATTGGTCGTCTAGAGTTAGCGGACTGGAGCAATTTTTACAAACAAGAGAATGCCTTGAATGCTTTTCATGCCCTTTGCGAAATATTAAATTTTATATTGCTAAATTCTAGGAATGTCATAAAGAGCAAAAAGTCAAATATGGTTAGATTGAAACGGATAGATTTAGATACATGTAAACGTATTATAGTTAGAAATAACCTATTAAAGACATTAGAGAAATTTCCTCATGACGAGGAAAAAGGGAATCAGGTAAGAGATTATCGAAAAAAAGGAATCAGGTAAGAAAGTGATAAACGTACTTTAAAAAATTATTATTATTCTGAACTTTTTTAAAATTATAACGGTAACACTAAAAAACATGGAAAATTATTAAGAACGTAACAGGCCAGAAGAAATGCAATGACTCTGTAATATCCTTAGAAGTAAGTGGTAAGACAGTACAGCACCCTGGAATGGTTGCTAATGAATTTACTTTTAGTCAATTGCTGGGAAACTGGGTAAAAATATAAAGAAACCAAGTTATTTTTATTCTCTGGAATATAAAAATTGTTTTAAAAAGCAATGTATTTCTTAGTCAATATTTGTGAGACATTCAACAGAGAGTGATCTTATAATTGCAATTAATTCCCTAAAGTCAGGTACTTCACCAGGTACCTTGATGGTATTGNGTCAATTGCTGGGAAACTGGGTAAAAATATAAAGAAACCAAGTTATTTTTATTCTCTGGAATATAAAAATTGTTTTAAAAAGCAATGTATTTCTTAGTCAATATTTGTGAGACATTCAACAGAGAGTGATCTTATAATTGCAATTAATTCAAAATTGAAAGAAGCTGTAGTTATACCAATATACAAAAAGGGTTCTAAAACTTCTTGTAGTAATTACAGACCAATATATATATACTGTTTACATTTGCAAAAATATTTGAGAAAATTGTGAAACAAAAATTATTAAAATTCTTAGCAGATACAAATTTTTTCAGGGAAAATCAGTTTGGGTTCAGACAGGGAATGGGTCCAGAGACAGCTTTACTTGAATTCAGGCATAGAGTTGCTAATGGAATGAACAATGGGAAAAGGGTTACAGGACTATTTTTTAGATATTACTAAAGCCTTGGTACAGTTCATAACGAAATACTTCTTAACAAGTTACATGATTGCGGAATAAGAGGGATTGTCTATAATTAGTTTAAAAGTTACATAACAGTGAAGAAACAATGTGTTAGAGTTAATGATACAATTAGCCAATTTGGTGAAATAAAGTATGGAGTACCCCAATGGTCAGTTTTGGGAGCAACATTATGTTTAATATATATATAATGTAAAATATTATGGAATGGTAATTTCAATTGCTGGCGACACTGGTCTGTGCTATGTTGAGGATTCACGTGAAGACATTGAGGTAAAAATAAACTTAGACTTGAGGGCGTTAAAGTGGTGGTTTTCAGAAAATAATATTATTTTGATTCCAGAAAAAACAAAATACATAAACTTTAGCTTAAAGAGAAATATAAATCTGAAGAACAAAATTATTATAAATCCTTAGATTGCATAATAATTAATGATGAGTGTGATACAGTATGTGGGTTATTAATGGGGGAGGAATCTCGTAAATATTTGGGTTTGTGGTGAGACAACGAATTAAATTGGAAAACACATGTATCAAAACAGAAAATTTAAATGTGAGAATCTTTTACTTTTCGAGAAATATGTGCGATAACGATCTCTTAAGAATGCTGTATTTTTCTTTAGTTCATAGTAGATAAGATTATGCAATGTCATGTTGGGGGCAGCATATAACTCAAATTTGAAACCAATAATTACCTCACAGAAACATTTTATAAGAATAATAATGAAAATGAAAAAGACTGAATCAAGATATCTTTTATTTGTAGAATTGAAAATTTTGCCTCTCAGGTACATGTATGTATATAAAGTTTTAAAAGAGTTTTACATGAGAAGTGAAAATAATAAATCTAATAATGAATATAAGTTGAAATTGCGAAATGCAGAAGATTTATTTGTGCCAAAACCATCAAATACTTTTTTTACAATAACTTTTTCATTTTTAGCACCAAAAATGTATAATATGTTAGCTCCAGAAATTAAAGCTCAAAATTCATAATTTTTTTTTGGATAGATCTTAAGAAATGGCTTTTACAATAGATAATATTGAAAATTTATTATTTAAAATTAATGCATGAAATTGTTATAAATGGCAAAAAGATAGTTGTATTATTAAAACTTAATCTTGATAATTATTTTTGAGTATTAATATCTTTGGGTATAGGAACAATATGTGTATACAATATACGAATATCTATGAGTGAGAATATGGAAATGTGAGTATACAGTATGCTGTGTATTCTTTTTTGTTTTATTTTCAGACTACTTAAATTGAGTTGGGTCAATTAAAATAGTTTTGTCAGACATAGACTCAAAAACTGAGAAATTATATTAATGAGCAATTTTTAATATTGTATATTAGAAGATGAAGTTCATTTAGGGACAAGAATTTAAATTTTTGTATAAAAATGTCTATGTTTTGTATGTTGCTACAATTTTTATTATTTCTAGAAAGTATACAAATATCTCCAAACAGGCTTTGCCTTGGAGATAAATTCTTTATTTTTAAGAAATTGTAAATTGTAATGTAAAAAGTGGAATAAAGGTTATTCTTATAAAATATATAATATGTTACAGTTTCTTTTCTTCAATAGAATTGGACCTCCCACACCTATAGATTTTGAAAGTTCGAAATACCTTTATTGTCTTGAAACACGAGAACAGAGCTTAGTGAAGTATTAAAGCGAAATAACTGAGGGCAGCACCGTCGCGTTGACCAGACAGGTGTAACTAGCACGCAAGGGAGCTTCGCTTGGTGACCACGCCCGGTATTAACACTGCAGTAGTAAGAGCTCACCGGCTTAGATCGCCCACCCGCAAGATAACCCTTTCCAGGATAAAGTACACACACTTTGATTTTGTTATGCATGTCATATTTATATGTCATGATATTTATTCCATTCAATAATGTTCAAAGATTTAAGTATGAAACAAAGTTTATAAACGATTCTACACGGACACCAGACCTTGATAGATCGGTGCATACAAAATTACCATCCAGAAACATCGGGTATTAACGTTAATAATTGGTTTTTACCGACGTATTTTTAGTTTCCAATAAAGCAGAGTATTTAGGTAAAAATTGCAATCGGTCGCAAAAATCCAGATCACTTTAAATCTTTGTGAGGGAAAAGAGTGTATTTTCAATATTGGCAATGATGTCCAATGTCCATGAGTGTATGACAAGAATTTTGTTCCCCCGATAACTCACAAAATAATCGCATCAAAACCAAACTTGAATACATAGGGAATTCAAGCCTATTTCTTGACAGCGCATTGCGACTTCACTTACACACTGCGCTCCATTTCTGGTTTCTTCAAATTCATAATTGAGTTCAAACATTTTATCGTACAACGAATTCTGCGTACAGATTCTCATATATTTCCGAAAGTCGCTTCTTTTTCGAGATACAATGAAAAAGTAATATCGCAAAAAGGTTTGTTACTTTCAAATTATATAGTACGTAGTGGGAAAGTATTGCAATCCCTCGAAAAAAATCGAGATCTCTTCAGATTTTTATGAGTTTTGCTAAGGAGAGTATACTTAATAATAATAATAATATGAATTTTTGCACTTCTCAGCCAGCTTGCTGGAAAACATTCATCTATCCCTGTTGTCAGTGGGATTAGGCTCTGAGGGGGGGAAGGACGGAGATAATCTCAAGTCCTCAGCCCTATTCATTGAGGGTTTTTCTGATAGTGTGGCAGGTATCCAGGATGACTGACTTTTGGATTAGGGATATGGAATCAGAAATTTTGAGGAGTTTCATGTTTCTTAGCGTGTTATTTGGTACCAGTCCAGTCGTTATCACAATGGGCAAGATTTGTACTTTTTTTACTTTCCACAACCTCTTGATTTCAAATGCGAGTTCACCATATTTCGCAATCTTGGTTTGATACGCTGTCTGTAGATTGTGGGATAGTGGGATAGAAATGTCAATAAGAAGTGAAGGGTGATATCCGGTCTATTAGCAGCAACTGTGTGGTCTGTTCTAATTTCACGGTCCCAGTAGATTTTCACATTAGCATTCTCAAGAACTGGTGGAGGGTCGTATTGGTAATATGGGATATTTTATTCCAAGGTTGGAGAGAAGCGCTTTGAAGACGATTCTTCCAACATTGTTATGACGCTTCAGATATTACGAGTTTGCCAAGGCTGTGCATGCTCCCATTAGGTGTTCTATGATTTCCGAAGTTCTATGGCACACTCTACATTTGTCATCTGGGAGGTCTGCACTGAGGATAAAATTCCTATAATTCTTTGTGTTTATCACTCTATCCTGTATGGCCATCATGAAGCCAACTGTCTCTCCGTAGAGATTTCCTTTCTTCAACCACAAATTAGATGTTTCCTTGTGGACTTGTGAGTTTTACAGACTTATTATTATTATTATTATTATTTTGCATATAATCCACTATTGAACTTTCCTCGTCTCAGCTATCACACCATTGTGAAAAACAATTGTATTTGTTAATTTTTAGTAATAAGAGTTTTTATAACATAAAGTAGCCACGTAGGAATCGGAAGATAATAGATTGTGGGAATCATTGCAAAATTGTAGTCCGTGCTTCTGAGGCGTAGAGTGTTGCAATTCAAACTCGTCTAATTTTGAGCTGCATCAGTTCTCTCGTGAGTGTCCTACATTGTGAGACTTGACCCTTCGAATGCAAATCTCGAAGAAATCGTGGGCTATTATGATTCATGGGCTTCCCGACGTCTGTAGAACAGAATGAACCACTTGCATGTTGAGATATACTTTGGGAGTAGAAACGCCACTAAGGTAATGCAGATTTAATGCAATCACATTGGAGAAATCTTATTGTTAAATACTGTTTGATAGCTATTTTGTACTAAATGGACAGCAATTTCTTTAAGTTTAGCGCATTTTCTATAACTGCTATACAAAACAGCGGAATTTCACAGCGCTTTCCATTAACTGCTCTGAGTATATATCCACTAGCACCGGATATATACGTCAATGCTCTATGCGAGTTTTTGCTCCACCGGGAGACTGTAGCAAGTAAATGGAACATCATTGCTGCATGCAGGATGCACCATTCGGATATGGCCATTATTAGCTGCAAAAGATAACAAAACTGCAATAATTGAATATAAACTATTATTTATATATTATCAATTATCCTCATTTACGAAACCACAATAATTGAATATAAACAAATACTATTATATCAACAAATATTCTTTTCGTATAGTATACTATGTAGAACAACCTGTGCATCATTATATAATCGGATTAACAAAATGAAATCCTTCATCTTAATAATTCTCTCTCTTATGGAAAGGACTAATTCGACGTAAAACTCTTGCTCTTCATCTGAGGAGCTTTTAAACGAAGACAATACTTGCAATAAACTCATAGCATTAAACATGGATGCGTGATCCACAGACTAACCTATCCACGACAATACCCAATGCAGTCTTTCCACTGAGATAATTGTCAGAGCAAGTCCGATCGCTCTCAGTGCGTGGAGAGTGCGCCTCGTTAGACAAATGGAACAATTATATCTCATGCAACTACTCTTTCAAATGGAACATTATAGCACTCGAGGCGCACCAGTTCACACTCAGAGCAGCAAAAGGAAAATATCATTTGTAGTAGCGAATTTGCCCATGAAATACTTCCTCAGGAAAGAGTGGGTTTCACCACCAGCTCAACTAGGACAAGTGAAATTTTCAAATGGATCTTTTCCCCAATTATTCAAAACAAACGTTGGTCCAATACCTTATGTTCCACGTCAACCCACCACCTCTAATTCCCAACTCAAATAGTTAGGTGGAAAGCAATGCCTGCTCATATAAACCTGGAAACTAAATAAAATAAGAGATGAAAATAACAATCGAAAAATCTCAAGGACAGGGTTTCAACTATACTGCTATATCCAACTATTGATTCAGTCCTGAGCAATTTGGGGTCTTCCTAAAAAGCATTCGCCAAAATAGGAATTTTTCATCCCCGCTCCCCCCTTCATAACATGTCTCAAAGACGACCAAACTTATCAAATACCCCTTATTTTTAGGAAAAAATGAAGACTCGATATTTTTGTTCTTTCTTGAAACATGTATTATATTTAAATACTAATTTTAACAGTGATTTAAAAACACTGCAATACTTTATTTTATTTGTTTAAACATTTCTAAAACATTTAACAAGGATTTGTAAATATTGATACAAAAACGTCGCAACCGATTTTTATTTTGAAAATTCGTATGTCACTCCCACGGTATCAAAAGTTGATCTATAGCGACAGTAAGAAACGATTGCTCTTTTTCATTATTCAACTCTAGAGAAAGGCAATCAGCGTCTACCATGTCTTCTGCAAACCATTCAGTGCAACTTTCCGCGTTATATATAATTGCAAGTAATTCTCGCTTTCTTCTCTTCATGTCGTCAAATCTTGCTCTTGAGTGTATATATCCGTAAACGCCATAGTGAAAACTCCCTCCCCGCATAATTTACCATACATTAAAAGCGCAATGGGACCACCTCCCCCCTCAAGAGAATATATTTTATGGATGACACCTTAGATAAAATTGTCAGATATTATTCAAAAGGAGAGTTTCTAGTTCTGAAAACATTCAAGGTTTAGTATGGAAAGATGTACCAAGAATATTTTTCACAACAACATTTTATTTATCAAATATGTATACACACAATATTCAGCGCGTTTCCGGACTTGGGAAGTGAATTTTGGCGGGTTGGTGTTCGAAGACGGTTTTTTTTTAAATATAATACTCAATTTATTGGTCAAAATGAAAAAAAAAAAAGATGCCCTGAACGTGAGGAATTGAAAGAGAAAACCTTTTTTCTCTTAAAACATCTACATACTGCGACTAAACGCTCATTGAAAATCCGAAATACAACCATAAATCATATCAGTTCAAAAATTTATATTTAAGAAATTAAAAAAAAAAACATTTACAGAAAAGATTACAGATTGTCTTTCTAAGTTTTTTTTTTAAATTTACTAACCATTCACATTTCGACAGCAGTAGTGGATTGAATTGAAAATGCTTAAATATTTTGAATGAAAAATGATGCAAAACCAAGAATGTATAATGAACCACCAGTTGTTAATCGTAGTAATGAATCAAATAGACAAGTTCGTAAATGTTAAGTTTTATGAGGAACAAACCTTTTTATAGAGTGCGGTGGTTGGTTGTTCTCGAATACAGAATGCCTTCATGAATTGTAAATTAAGGGGGCTTCATACGTGGACATTAAGGTTCTACAAAATGATGTTTTCACACCTCATTTCGTCTGTCTCTAAAATGAAAGTTGGAAACATCTGCTTTGAGCATTCGGCGAATTGTCTCCACAGTTACTTTTTGCAGTCTAATATTAAATTAATTTAATGCAGATTTATGACATTTCACACGATGTAATGAAATACATATCACAGATATTGGGAAAGACAATTTCTACATTTGCAGGATTCTATGTGATCAATATTTCTAACTTTCATTATGTAATCTGTATTCTATTATCTTTTGAAATGTTATTTCCCTCGAGATTCACATTTTTATGAATCAGTCTGTACCATTTTTAAATAGCAATAGTGTTAAACGATTGACGTTAAAGGAATAATATGAACTTGTTTGTCCGGGACAAACCGCGTCTTAGTAGATAAAACTACCAACGTTTCGGCCATCATGCTGTGGCCTTCTGCAGAGCAATGCCAGTGCCGTACAGACCTAAGTCGCTGTCGTACTCTGCCCATCTATCTACTATCTACTACATCATTTTATCTACTAAGACGCGGTTTGTCCCGGACAAACAAGTTCGTACTGACTCCGGCCGCGGAAGCCTACGTTTATAGTTAAAGGGTTAAGTTGATTTTTACTTCAGAACTATACACACAAAAGTTATTTAATATATAAATAAATTTATTGACAAAAAAGCAGTTACACACTACGTATATCAACGTGGAGAACTATAAACTAATTTATTCTCCGGAAGTAAGCAAGAAATTGTCCAATCAATTTCGATCAAGGACCCTAGAAGACAGATTTAACATTTCAGCACACTCCTAAGATAAGAATAAAAATAGTTCGATATGTGTTAGAATATTAACAGAATACTAACAAATTTGTATTTAATAAAACACAAAGTAGTTTCACAAGTACGTATTATTAGAAACTATAGATTATTCGGAATTGTTTATGAATGATAACTTTTGACATGTCTCTAAATTTGATATTTATTATTTCAATATATGCAGCCCCCAGGCAAGAACCTAGACAACCTGTATAAAAAATCCACCTCTACCCGAAGGAAAAAACGGAAAAAAATAACTGAAAAATTCACAAATGAATTTAATATACTAACCCGGGCACATTTAATACACTAACCATGAATTTACTGGTATTTATTATTGACATTCAATACCAAAAATAACTAGAGTACAAAAAGTTTCGAATGGCATTAACAAAAAAAAAATATCTGTTGCGAATCCTAGAAGTACCTAAATTGGAATTATTGTTTTGTAACCCTTTATCGGATTCTGTGGAAAATGATTTACTTAATTTTTATGTTAAAAATGCATTTCAGGTTGTCTTAAAAAAACTGACAACTTTAACAAACAAATTTTTTGCAACGATTAATTACGTCGAATCCAATGACTTGCGGTGAAATTAAAGATAAATTTGTTATACTGAATGAAGATTAGGTGCGTTTAAAATTGAAGCGTTTTTAGTAATAATTTATCGTAGATCCTTCTACATACATCCAATATGAATGAAGTCTCGATTCAATTGGTGAGTCTTGTTAGGATTAGAAAAATTCTTATAGTGTAAATTGATTAATCTTCCAGGTTAACGATACATAGCAAAACTATTAAAATAAGAATTGTTTGGTAAGAGTGGCGCTTTGAAAACGGAACGTAGCTATAGAAATCGATCTAGAGAGCACTTATGATGTTCGTATCCTTTTCGTAGGTTTGTTTCCTTTAGTTAATCTTATAGATAAATGCTCTGGTTTTATGAATAATAATTAAATATATAGTTTTCACAATGACGCATAGTTGTTCGAAGAATTCATTTATTTAGAAAATTAAATAAATAATTAAAACAGACATAAGTTAATTAAGAAAATCGAACGTAATTATGATGCATTAAAATACATAAAAGATAAATTTCCTTGGTGTTGGATACGAGAACATTAAAAAATTCATTACATCGATTCTTGATATAAATAAGTGTTAACAAATGAAAACAAAATTATTTTGCGCACCTCTTACAAAAATTATGTATGAAAGAAAATCAAGTACAATGTACTAAAATTGTATAACATTTTCTATTTCGCATTGATTTCTCTGTATAGTAGGATGAAGTATGTTTTCAGCATTTAATATACTCTTCTTGTCATTTACGTTTTATTTTAATAATATTATTAACATTTAAAGACTTTTACATTTAACTTCAGAACTAAATTGACTCTCAGAGGAAGACATTTTTCTGTCCCACCAATCCAATGGGTATCGTAATTATGCACGTTCTCATTCTCTTTCACATTTTTCCTTCAAGAGAATATAGAACAAATAACTTCAAGCTTCACCAAGTTATAAATTAAACATGATATTAAAAATAAGAATTTTGCGTTTGCATTGTGAATTTGCCTGGTACCTTCCAAATACTACAACAGTTATTTTTCTGCTATTGAAAACAAACGAAACATGAGACCCTTCATTTGAAATGGATTTTCCTTTCCCTGCTTAACATTGATTACGTGAAATGATATCACAAACGATCGAATGAATTTTTGACGTTCATATTATTTTATTGCTATATATGTTAACTACAATGTTCATAACGTGCTTTATAAGATGAATATCGATTCACACAATTACTTGGAAATCAGAAATTTATTCTTGGGAACAGGGTACATTTTACAAGTAGCTTAAGTTCGTATGGCATTAATAATATACATAAACGATACATTTTGTTACTCCACAATTCAAAATTTGTCAGGTAATTTTCGAAAATATATTCTCTGCATATCTGCAATATAGCTTGTTTAATAGATAAACAAGGGAGAGTTGTGATAATAAGGATGAAAATTGCAATACTAAGATAACTTTGTTGCATATTAAGATTTTAACAAAAAATTAAATTTTGCTGTCATCATCACAGTACGGACACCATCAGAAACCTCATAAAGTAGAACTGTAAGTGTCGCGTGTTAGGTGGTTCACATTTTCGATCTTGTCACACATTTCAACATTTCTCCGAAAGAGTAATGGAACGTGTTTTCCTAGTGACATAGTTTACTTCGTGCACCCATTCCGATAAACAGCATTAGGTGATGCGGCTATCACGGAAACTTGTAGTAAAACAAGAAAAATGAATACATCCTCCATCTTGTTTTTGACCTCCGAAATCATAATAGAATTTGGTTGTTTTTGCGAATAGTTCATGTAAAATAACACTCAGGGATATCCAAAAAGGGTATTGTGTTAAAATATTTTTTGTTTGTGTATTTTGGACAGCCCTAATGATGATGTAAATTCTATCGAAACGTTGGTCAGTAAATATTGAGTGTTATTTTATACGACCTTTGCGCAAGAACAACTTAATCCCAAAATGAATGAAGAACAATTTAGAACATTTATCGTTATAATTAAAGTTCATCAAACGCTTATTCCACTCGCAAATATAAGAACACACCTAATATGATATTAAAGCTTTAAAAACATGATCTAAACTCATACCATTGTATGAATTACTCGTTACTTACAAAACCCTGTGACTCTCCAAATGAAGCTTTTCAAGAAACCGAATGTATTGTTGGATATTAGGTTAAACGCTTGCAAACTGCAATATTTAAACTGTCACAAGTTAATGTTAGGAGAAGAAAAGTGTAAGTCTTCTCCAGGAGCAACCATAAGTTCGCATTTAATGTACATTAATTAGCCATATTCTAACTTCAAGGTTTGCCACTTCAACTGTCACGAAGACAACGTAATTCAGTCGATAGTTTCCCCTGGCATTTGAGTCCCATACTGAAATACTACTCTAATCAATAACCTCGGAAAACTACCTACTGGAAATCACATCAAGCAACAAACATGGCCTACTCGGTTATAGATTTTCATGGTTTGTTACACCAATATGTCCCTTGCCCTTGTGTAATTCTGCGCTTCTGCGCTTCCGTGTGGATACGTAGTGCTCATGTTAAGAAGTTGGATGTGCAACTCAAGTAAACAATGAGAATAATCTCGGGAACATTAAGACCCACTCCAACTCCTCGGCTTCCCGTATTGACCCATATAGATCCTCCCGACCACAGACGTCTTAAAGCGGAACAGAAACTGCGTCACATCATCTCCAATAATCCTTCCTTACACATTCACCAATTCATTCCGCAACGAAAGCGTCTTAAATCTCGGAACCCGTTTCAGCTAAATATTTGGTCCCAGGATCCAAACATGTGAAAGAAAGAATGGCAGCAAGTGAAGACAAGGAACTATGGCCTAGTGGAAGATACAACCCAAGAGGTGTCTGGTTTTGATCTCCCGAGAAGACTATGGATTATTCTTAATTGAATCCGAGTGGCGTAGGAAGATGCAGACATGATCTAGTTAAATGCGGATTTATCATGGACACTATGTGTCACTGTGGAGAAATCGAGAATATGAACCACATATTAACGTGCTCACAGTACGGTTTTAAAAACGAAGACATTGCAGATGTGGATAACGTGACTGACGAAGGCCTTGAATGGGTGAAGAACATAAAATTATCTTCGTAAACATTATGTTTTAAGGTTAAGTTTATTAGTTTTTTAGTTTGTATTATGTCATATTTAATGCTGTCCCGATATTTTTTTCGGTATCGTATCTTACCTTCTTTAAAAACTTAACTTTTCTTCAGAAACACAATTACATCAAATGCGACTGAATCCCTCCATTCAAAATTACAATAAGGCTTAAAAAATTACAAAATAAAGCAGAAGAACATGCTTAATTTCAGATTCATTTAAGACATGAACTCATACAACATAAATAAACCCTCTAATCATCTGACTGTCCCAAATCCAGTGCAAATTGGTTCTAAGTAAGGAAAGTACATATTCACGTATCTAATAATTTCTATTAATCTATTAATTTCACAAAAATCATAAAAAATTAATACTCATAACTTTATTACTGCTTGCCAGTTCGTTAATCTTAAATGACTCTGATTCATCACGTGTAGATATAGATATCATTATATATAAAATCATGTACAGTCAATTCATCACGTATAGATAAAAGCAGTTTGTTTCCCATATCCATGGGCAAAGGGTTGGAAATGGTGAAGATTTGTTAAATCGTGTCAACTGTCTAGAATATAAAATGACTTTCAAGGATGAAGAAAACTAAGATTTTATCCTCTTTTAGTTGTGCCAATCGTGAAATAATTTTTCTTTACTCTAGTTAAGCAGATAAAAAATAAGAAATCACTGCGTAAATAAACATCTTACAGAAAAATGAATGGATTAAACATAATTTTGTGGATATATTAAATGTACATCCACAAAAATATATTAAATGTATATTAAATGTATATATTAAATATTTTGTGTCAATATTAAAAACATATTGACGTAAAAATTTTGATTTTTCTGTATCCTGGCCTGTAAATCTCTATCTTGCCTCTGAAATTGATTATTCACTGCGAACTGTGAAGGGCGAGGCAGAAATACATTGTAGAAACGGATGAAGGTAAATTTACGTAACATGAAGTCTCTTTTTCATTCCGGGAAGGTTCCTCCATTATTTGAACTCGACCCTCCCTCCATAAAACAAAGGAAATCGTCTCTTTACGTGATATGGAGGAAATCGAAGATGACGCTTGGAAAGGATTCATGAAGTCGGTATTCGTAACACACAATATCTTTAGTCAATTTTCACACCCTTCGTTTGTAATGAATTCATTTCTTTTCAATTTTATACAAACAAAATCGTCAGCTGATAAGAAAATAGGTAACTTGTAAACCCAATGAAAATATCGTTCGTACGAAAGGCAAGGCTACAACCCACGGAAAGGGAAAACGTACACAAGCGTTTCGGACTTCAGCCAGGCAATGTAATTTTATCGTTTATTATTAATTGTACCTTTTATTGTAAAATAATAATAATAAATTTATTGTCAAATAACAGTACAAACTGCGTATGACCACGTGGAGGACAATAAACTAATTTACTCTCCGGAAGCAAGCAAGGGACCATCTCATCAATTCCGATCAAGGGCCCTAAGGCAGAGGTGGATTCAAAAATTTCAGAAAAAATTCCTAGATAAGATAGAAAGTTAGCTGCGAGTTATAATTATTTATTATTTTTGTATATTAATTGTATTATTGTTATTACAATTAAAACTTTATGGCTTATTACTAAAATAGCTCTTTTTATATATCAAATTTATTTGCTCGGAAGATTTGAATACATCATTGCAATGAAAAGATAGATTGTTTAAATTCTCTGACACATTATTTTCAGGGATATCAATTTCCAAAATACAACTAACATGACATATTTCTTGAGCTATGAGAATAATGATTTCCAATAGGCGTGTTAATATCACTTTTTTTTGGTATAACAATCCATATTGAATAAATGTGTTAATTGAAGGTGTAACTTTCAGATATGNATATATATATATATATATATATATATATATATATATGGTTTTTATTACTTCTCATAGAATGTATTATTTAATTACATCAGAAAATGAGTTGGTATTACTATAAGTTGTAAAAATTGAAACGTTTATCATTAACAATGTTGTATGCTAAAAAGTGCATGGAACAAAAGCAACCTACACACTCACTAACTTAAAGAGTATATCGTGTCTAACGGTAAGCAATGTACGCGCTATAGAAGCAGACAGGTGACTCACGATCGAATTGCACGGTGACCTTGTCACAGAATGGCAATTAACGGACTTTAAACTGATTAGCTTAAGTTAATGAAGTCATGTGTAATTCTAGATACATTAGATAAAAAAGTCAATACAATTACTGAAACCTCTAAGCAAAAACCACTTCAGTATTTTTGTTATTTATTCATATGGGAAGAACGAAATAATAAATAACAGTGGACGGAGCAAATATGCCAAGTAAATTAAAATACTATAATGAATGAATTTCCATCTGTTTTAAACATCAGTGATAGCGACTGTAAACAACTATTTAATCTAAGTGGTAACTTTTTGGTAAACTTTGAAGTAAAATAATTCAATTATTCAATAATATACAAATATAAAATAATATGAATGTTAGTATAACACCACCGACTTAGATTAGGAAGTATAATTAGCTACAAAATTCTTGGCTGTAACGTTAAATTTGCGTTAAATTCTGTATTTTTTACGTTTGAGATTCCCATCCACATAATATTGTTAAATATAAATTATTCTTATGTCATTTAATGAGAGTAATTCTTGATTCATTTCAGGTTTGAATTTATTAAATTTTTATCCATTTTACTGTTAATTCAAGTAATATATGAGAAAAGTAATCACTATTGAAACTTATTCAGATCTTAAACCAACATGTAAAGTATTAATGAAATTCTTTATTTGTATTGTTGTATTTGTAAATGGGAAATGTAGCATACTATTGAAGATTATCTACATGGAGCGATAGGAGTTAGGAGTTGGGTCGTAGGTTATTGTTAATAGGTTGGCCGCTTAGCTGGATTTACCAACAACTTGGCCCACGTGGAGGGGTTAGTAGAAGTGGTTAGTAAGTAGAAGTGGTTAGTTATTGATACTAGAAGGAGCTGGATCGAGGAAGGAAGTTGGCTGTTCAGTAGTCACAGCTATATAAACTAGGACATTAATGTGAAAAAACACAAATTTTTTGGCCCCACCGAGAATCGAACCCATGAGAAGCGACAACACTACAACCTGCACCACCGGTGGGGCTTAATGTCATTCCATTTACTGCGAGTATTATAGAGAGTAGGGTAACGGAAGTGAATGACCTAATATCGGGTTCTTTGAGATAACAACAAATATGCTTCACGCTTTTGTGTTAATTTTGAAATTCGTTCTACAGACCAGTAAGTATAGTTGGTCACTTACGTGAGCTGTCTTGACTTTATCCTAAAAAAATGGAAACAATTTCTTTTGGTTGCTTTAGTTATTTTGAAATTGAAAATATATTAATCACACATAATACTGTGTGATATTTATCTGGTTGTGGTTGTAACACATCTACCACTCGTACTAAATTTGTACTACAAAGATTTTACACGTTGGAAATTACAGTTATAGTAGAAAGCTTCGACGTATTTTTTCAAAACTTTAAAATACAATTCATAAGGGAGCTAGTTGTGAATATTTCCCTATGCTGTTTTGATTATTTTTAAGATGTGTACCGTGTTAAAATAATAATTCCATCTACTTTAATATCTTCACACATTTAGTACATGAAGTATCCCATAAAATAAGTTTCAAGATTCTCAAATTCAAACGCTTTCTGAAATACTAAAATATAAACGAAGAAGTTGAAAAGAGATAAGCAAATAAAATGTTCGCAAAGCGCAATAAGATCACTAGACAAAATGTGTCCAAAGAACATGGCCTACACGGTGTCAATAATACGACGTCCGATTAATGTGAAAGTGGTGGATTAATGTGAAACAATATTTGACAAAAGGACAAAAATTGCGAGAGAATATTGACTTTCGTTTTGTCATAGGGAAAATACGAAAAATATGTTGCACCTTCCCTAAAATTAGAGCGAGTCTTTTCTTCTTAACCCGTTATGCTGGAAGCTCAGTTCCATGCAAATAATCACTATAAAAATTGTTAGGAGTAAATGAACATAGTAGACAAGTTGATGTTGGGATGGGGGTGTCATCAAAATTTTGCACAACGTCCTGGCGAGCTAAGGCCGGCACTAGTGAGTATATAATGAACTATTCCTCAACCTTACAAATTTAACTATTGATGTGGTTCGTATTCATAATCACTGTGTCATATTCTCCCACCTTCATCCCTTCATCAGAAGCTTTTCTCCACCACTGAAATGTTCATCAATTTCTTTTTTCATGCATAGAATACAGATGCTTCAATGTAGGAACACGTCCCGAGAGGGAAAATCTAAGGGAACTTAACCACTTGCTGACAGCTTAGTCCCAGGATAATACAACTTTGTCAGTTACTTTTTTGTTCTTTTCATTTTTGCACACTATCCCTATTTCTGTACCGAGGGCTATTACAAAGGGTAATAATATCTTTATTAATTATTATTTCTGTTCTGTGCATTTGAGTCCAATCTCTTTCCTATTAGCTTTTTCCATTTCAATTTACCACTATCTTTGGGCTACACCTGTCAACCGCCTTATTGTCTCCCTCCCCACCTCGAGGATGTCAGTGAATTTCTACTC
Source organism: Laupala kohalensis (assembly GCA_002313205.1). Taxonomy (NCBI): domain Eukaryota; kingdom Metazoa; phylum Arthropoda; class Insecta; order Orthoptera; family Trigonidiidae; genus Laupala; species Laupala kohalensis. The sequence continues at coordinate 570,469 of NNCF01126033.1, read as the reverse complement.
TCCAGCAGAAAGAAGTTCAAGGAATTAAACGAAATAGCAAATGACAATTTTTGAATAATAGACAGTTCCACCACGATAGGGGTATAAGGCGGACACCTTGCTACGTTGAGGCATCTGTACAAAACCAAAATATCTCTCACACAACACCTCACACAAACAAACCACACGCGGTGCGGGGAAGTAATCAAAAGGAACAAACCCATCAAGCACACACCGCTCACACGCGCTACGGTACCTACTTTACAGAGTAAAGCCGACGCCAACATGGCTGACCTTGAGCGTGCTGAAGAAGCTGTGTGCCGACGTCTTGGCCGCGACTGCGGAGGCGGCGGCGGAGGCGGCGACGGCGAGCGACGTCCCGCTGGTTCCGGCGCAGCTGATGGCGCTCCCGACGCCAACGCCACCGCCGTCGCTCCCGTCCCCGCCGACATCGTCATTGGCGAGGTGGTGGCGGCGGTGGCCCGACGCCGCCTGCGGAAGAAGGCTCCGCTCGCCATACGTTTGATCGTGTTCATCACTACCGTCCCCGTCGCCGCCTCCGTCGCCGCCGCCGCCGACAAAGAAACGCCGCGTGCTCAGGTCGGACGCGGACTTGGAAAGGTGGCGCACAAGTGGTTGAGACGAAGCCGATGACGTGGATGCGCCTTGGTGCGCTTGCGCAGCGCCAGCCGCCGTCACGGAGGCGTCGCCGCCGAAGGACGACGGATCCGCGTTGAGGCGTGAGCGGTCCGCTGCAACAGATGGACAAATCATCAATATTAATATTACACCGGGATTAATAACACGAGACTGGTGGGATTTCTATTTGGTAGGGGTGGAGAGCTCGCAGTTACTTACATTATATGGGTGTGTGTATTTTGAGAGGTTCTTGAAAAATCAACTTTTGAAATTTGGGCGGGACACCCGCACAGTTATGTATGTGTTTGTGCACAAAAAAGACAATTTTGGAGGGCCATCCTACATAACTCTCCTTAGGAACGCCCCTGACGAGACTAATGGGTTCGAGCTTAAACTTCACAGTGAAATATGACATGAGAGAAACATTATCGAAAAGGCTGTAAGCAATATTAACCACTCTAACTATAGTCAATGTAAATGCGTCGAACGTATTGGCGTGAAAATCACGCCTTAAGATTTTCAATAATTTTACAGGATCCAAAATAACAATACTTTATTCACATTTACAGAGTCTATGTCTAGGATTCTTAATAACCGCTTTGCGTGATATGCAATATATAAGTAAATCAAAGGCGCATAGTTTATATGACTATAAAGCAACCTAAAAAATGAAATCACTCACAGTAATTATGTTTGTTACAAATTCTTGAAAAGAATTATTTATTTTTTGTGTCAGTGCTACTTGTAGGTTTCATTCCGCTGACTCTGTACAGGGCAACAACGATTTTGAAAAGAAAAAAAAAATAGTTACGAGTGTTAACGGTAGAGTGGTAATTGAGTTATCCAGTTTGGCGTTAAGATATAAATAATAATAACGAAATTCGAAAATTTCCGGGACACCCTTTGCGTTTGGACACGTAGACCCTCCAAAATAGAGCACTTTTCGTTTAAAATTAATTTCTTTATCAATAATAATTTTCAATCCAATACTAGTGGGGTGATAACATTACTTTGGGGGCAAAGCGGTAAAAACTGATCAAAAGCCTTTCTTAGCAAAATTCAAATGGTCATATTCATTTATTTCTATATAACAAATCAGCAAGAAAGTATAATTTTGATTTGTCTAGAAAGTAACTTTTGGAGACATGACCACCTCACGAATGAGGTTAATAATACTGAAGAGTGAACTAGCGTGTTGAGTACGCACGAACGACCACCCCAATGCTCCCACGCACGCGTGCATTTGGAGACGCACTGGTGTACACACGAACACACGCATTCGATTTTCCACTGTTTCGCACTTCGACTGTCAGCTGATTCTAACACGACTCCGTTGAACACAACAATACACTACAAACTGAAGACGTGAATTTGAGGAGAATTATCACTTAAGTTATATTTAGTGGAAATAGATGGTGTTATGTTTAGTGGATAAAGACTAAATCAGCTTATTCTCTTCGATTTTTGACGAACATTGTGTTGAGAACATGCTAAATTCATGTGTTTTCATGAAGATACAAAACACAATTTCCGAAAAAATGTCACTTAGATGGTGTTGTTTCCTCAGCGATGGTTTCTTGTGATGTAAACGATTAAATGGAGGAAGATTAAACAAAAAAAAAAACAATCCGGGTCGTTGTGTATCACTTATTTTTATAAAATAATTTTAATAAAAAATTGCTAGAAAAAAGATAAAAATTGTAAATTGGATTATCAGAAATAATATACCGTAGTTTTAATCCGCAATAACAAACTGATTAACTAGTATTAGAGCAGTCAAAAAAACTATGGTGTGTTCAATCGAATACATAACACCTAGTTAATCAATGACCAACTTATCAAATACCTGAGAAGACTTCCATTGCATGGACTCAGAATACATCACTTTCTTTTAAGTTTTCCATAGGTAAAAGAACCGCTGTCGAAAACCACAATGATAATTCAATAAGAGTCCTAGTATCCGGTCGAGGAACAATAAACAAGCAGAACGCTTTCATAATTCACTGTGAAACGGCAACAGGAGGGATCGGCTACACGTTTGAATCGTTCTCGTCGTCGTGGCGCGTAGAGGACGATTGCTCTCTTTCAACACTTGTGTACTCCCGCTGAGTAATTTACAAATGGAATAAAGTAAACATGACGCCAGATACGACGGTATGGTGTCGTGCAGTCGTGTGAAGTCGTACTTCTGTTTAGTTTTATCTTGCAGCGAAAGGGAAAAAGTAGGTAGTTTTTTTTATTGGGGTTTTGCGTCTCGCCGACATCGAGGTCATTAGAGCTCTAACATTTTTGTACGAGCCAACATGAGTCTCCCCACGTGTGGGACTCGCCGAATAACTCGACCATATCCACTAAAAATCCTCCTGAAATACCATAACAAAATATAAAAATTCAGTAAAAGAGAAACAACAGTTTCCTAAAACATTATACAACCGAAAATAAAGAAAGATGTAAATTTAGAGACAGAGAAAAAAAAGTTTAAAGAAAGAAGGATTTCAATCAAAACCCTCCCGATTAGTAGTGGGAGGAGTCCCGATTCGTTTATGAGTTTGAGTCATGACATACAAATAAAGATCAGATACTGTGTCAAAGACCACATTCCTGAAGGAATCTAAAACGACGAATCAAAATCGGTTCATTTTGCCCAAGCATAACGTCCAAACTGTTGGGTAGATTGTGTCTCCGTCGTCTGGTACTATGTTTGAGATACTCCAAAAGAATAGGATAGATAGGACAGGTTTTAAGGAAAGAAATGTAAATAGGATTTAAGCTTTTTAGTGTAGGATCTAAAATAGAATAAGCTACCGCTAGAAGCATAATGCTAAGTAAAGGCACGCCTTCCACTGATACTAGCGTAGATATAATTAAATCACTGAAATATCTGAAATCGGCATAAATGAACAGAGTAACATGTACGAGTAACATATTCGTAACAGAGTAACATGTTCGTACTTATTGACTCCACCTGAAGACCATTTAAAGGAAATAATTACAATTATAATTGATTGTGTAATACATCGCGTGTTATCGAGGAAACACACTTTTTAAAGACTAACTTTTAAATCACATGTAAATTAAGTGATGGACGTTTTCTTTGATTTGTTGTTAATTTTCCGTAGTATTTTTACAACACTTGTACCTATATGTCACCGGACATCTGAGAAAGATATTTCACATTTCCCGAGGTGTGATGCGTAAATGAAGAAACCGTTGCGCTCGGTCGCCATGTTTGTATCTAATGCTCTTGTGCATTTCAAACGAGTCAAGCGAGTTCTCGAATATTATATGTACTGTATTATTAACCGATATGTAGAAATTAAATCATTAGTATTTCATCATTATTATTCATATTGTTGTTATAAAAATTATAATAAAATTAAAGAAAATAATTGTATATGTTATATAAACGTAGTCTTCCGCGGCCGGAGACAGGATGAACTTGTTTGTCCGGCACAAACCGAGTCTTAGTAGATAAAATTACCAACGTTTCGAGTACGACAGCGACTTAGGTCTGTACGACTCTGACATTGCCCTGAAGAAGGTCACAGCATGATGGCCGAAACATTGGTAGTTTATATATAATCTAATTTTAATATTCCAGTACACTTACAGGTGCTATGGAGAGTTAGTTTAGAGTACTTGAAATGACCACAATCCACATAGTGTATATTGTTACCTACCGGGAGTACGTACGATCGATACGGGTCAACCTATGACGTCACGTCACGCTATCGATCGACCGATCGATCGCGCCGACTGCGCGCAACTACAAGCAAGCTAAGAACGAGCGCCCGCTCTCACTTGCAACAAGTTACCCGACCAGTCATCATCTCTTCACTTGCCATCAGTCATTCGACCGGTCATCATCTTATCACGTCATTTTCATCATCTGGCAGCCACGAGATGTTACGGACAGGTATCCTAACCACGCTCTACATCATCGCAGTCCACCAGGCTACTTGAGCGTAATCCATTACTACACTCATCATTCGGCACGCAAGCCGACAAGTTCCCCTTCAGCGCAAGGAGACAGCGAGAGGAATTATTTTCAACCGACAACAGCACTTCTCGTGAACATAGGCACGCCGTCCATGATCTCCAAGTTGAATCGCCACGTGCTAAGCTGTGAGCAATTCTGGCCTCAACTTCAACCGTATCGAAGCAAAATCATCAAATTGACACCACCCCAAAACTACCCAGGCGGACTCTTTCAAGAAACGGATCGTCTCACCTCATCCCAGCACATCACCTGATTCTCACCTTTGTATTCTTTCATTACTTTCATGTTTTGTTATTAAATTGTTTTGTTGGCATGTCTAGTGATCAACCACACCTCATCTTACTGTACAAGTACTATCTAAATAATATTTTTATTTTGACGTTCAAATGCCCCACAGAAAGGGACCTCCCAACGGAGTTTAAAGTAGAGAAGAAAAAAAGAAGCAAGATACAAACTATTATTGCTCGCTTTATTGTATCGGATGGTATAGAAAGGACAAAAAGTGACGAATACGTAGAATAAGAAGGATTATTAGTTATACAACCCCTCGCTAGGAGAGTCTCCACTATGCCAAAGTGAGTCTAGAGACTGGTCGATACGCATCCAGGTTACCGCCATTTTTCCGCAAAGTTGCAGGGAATGCAATTAAATTTAAATGAATTTATAAAAATACGTCAATAAATTTGTGTCGAAATATTTTTTTCATGTTTTTCCTAATCAAACTACACAAAACTAATTAATATTTTTTGAAAGAGAGTCTTCATTTGAATACCGTGTCAATTTGACGAAAAAATGGAGGGGTTCGATGCTCGGTCACACTCTTAATATTACTCACTTTGCACAAGGATAATACATAACGTGCACAACCATCCCATGAAATATTTCTATAAAATTCCAGAGCTTCAATTAGAACCCGTTGCCACGAAAGATTTGAGATGCGCGTCTTTGCAAAATATTTGAATTTCCACCTGAAATTTTTTTATAACTCTTCCACGTGAAAAAAACAAAAACAAAGTGGCTTCAGAAACAAAATGTAAAAGATATGTACCTCATAAAACACCATATCGTAGACTTTTATTTCACACAAAAACATAGTTGTTTGCGTGGAAAAATTAACCTTGGGCTGTATTAATACTGTCGAACTTTCTCTTAAGGTATGGACGAAATATTTTTACTTCTCCTTTCAAATAAATGAGCATGAATGTTATGTTCACTTTTGTTTTCATTTTTTATTTCTCATACTTTGTAAAATGTCTACATTATTAAGTAAGTAACCAATTTTTCAGTTCACTTACAAATTAAATCCTATAAATTTAAATAAATGCAGTTAAAGTATTAATAATTTTTGGAGAAAGAATAGGATAACTGATGTATAATAAATTGGTTTCAATAATATGCCATATTTCAAATAGAAATAACAAAACTCTTCTTTATACAAAACTTCCTTGCAATCACCACGCCGTGCACAATTGTGAATCAAGCTCTTCCATTGTAGCAATTACTTTCCTTGATATTGTCAAAGGTCACTAGTGAAGTTGCTTTTTATGGTTACTGTCGGAAAACTATCAATGTTTTATGTCTTTAGGATGTACTGTCTATAAAAAGCGTGTTGTCACCTTTGACTGAAAACAAAGGTTAGCTCTTAAATCCACTGAAACAGGAGATACTTCTTTGAATTAATCTGGGATATAAAATAATCAATAATTCATTCAACAACCGTTAAACGTTTATAGTTAAACAATGTATATAAGTGAATTGAAGAATATTTTACAACTATAAATAATAGAGTATTCATTTCATCGTTCTTTGAAATACGTTATTTCTAAGCGTTTGCAACCTTTAAAAAATAATATACCGAAAACGTGATGGCTAAATTAATTTATTACGTTATAAAACAAGAATAAATAATTTCCATTTAATAAATTCATCAATGTTACCAAATTCACCACTACATGCCAATCATCGTAGNTAGCTCTTAAATCCACTGAAACAGGAGATACTTCTTTGAATTAATCTGGGATATAAAATAATCAATAATTCATTCAACAACCGTTAAAATTTTATAGTTAAACAATGTATATAAGTGAATTGAAGAATATTTTACAACTATAAATAATAGAGTATTCATTTCATCGTTCTTTGAAATACGTTATTTCTAAGCGTTTGCAACCTTTAAAAAATAATATACCGAAAACGTGATGGCTAAATTAATTTATTACGTTATAAAACAAGAATAAATAATTTCCATTTAATAAATTCATCAATGTTACCAAATTCACCACTACATGCCAATCATCGTAGAAAAGCTATATCATGACAGTTGGTATGAATCACCAGTCAAAGAAAGATAATAATCTGCGAAACAAAAACATTCTGTTGTTGCAAGGTAAAAACTGTGTAACTCGCAAACTTGTTTTTAAGTTTATTAGCATGGGAAAATTATTGAACGTTTAGAACGCTCTTCTCTAACGTACTTCTTCAGACTCCAAGTTTAAGGCAGCACTGGTACTCAAACTTAAGTACCTTATGATTTGATCTATCTTTCTTTGCTTGTCCCAAATGTAGACATTTATTGTCCTTCGCAGTGAAGTCTTATCCTGTTTAAGCGATTTGTGGTACTCATAGTCTTCTAGTCGAAAAGGTAAGAGTCTTTTCAATTCTAGGAGTATGAATCTTTCTCCTGTTAACCTTATTATGCACAGCCCATGAACTGTACCGTTCTCGACCGTAATTTGGTTTGAGCACCGTAATCATACTTGTGACCTTTGAACTCATTAATGACGTTGACACGGCTCTAATGACCTAGATGTTGCGGAGCCCTAAAGACCCAATAATAATAATAATAAACAAATTCAAGAAAATTACATACATCAGAGTTATTGCTGAAACCAACAAGTTAAGAGTTAACGCTACATTTCCCCTTTACAAATATTTTTGTTAAATATTTGTCGTTGTTTAATATGTTATTATTAAAAAAACAGAGCAACACCCGTTATCCAAATATCGATTAAAATGTATCGTAGAAATTATTTGACATATAATCTGTAACATATTTGATTAATAAACCTAAGAGCCTGCTCTAAAATTGAAGGGTTTTCGTCCGAGGAACATTATTTATTTCACAATTTTATTTTACATCAAAATAAGTAAACTTCCATATTTTCCTCTAACTAATCAAATATTGCAAATTATAACTGACATACACAATTAAGAACTACTTACAGTGAGAAAAATAAAAAAATATGAAGATTTGAAAACAGAAATTCTTTGCTCATGAAATATGGAGTATGTTCCCTGTAGTCCTGTCCATGCCCCTCTGGTGGTTCAGGTGGTAGAGTTCTTACTCTTCACCAAGTCATCCCGGATTCAATTCCCAGTGTAGCCAGTAAAATTTGTAGCTTTTCACATGAATGTCCCAGTTCATATGTAGCTGTGACTACTGAAAAGCGAGTCGTCCTTCCTCTATCCACCTGCTGCTAGTATCAATAAAACTCTTACTAACACCTCTACGTGGGTTAAGTTGTTGGTAAACTCAGTTAACCGCCTCACTAATTAGAAATATGTATAACGCTACATTTCCCATTTACAAATATTTTTGTTAAATATTTGTCGTTGTTTAATATCTTATTATTAAAAAAACAGAGCAACACCCGTTATCCAAATATCGATTAAAATGTATCGTAGAAATTATTTGACATATAATCTGTAACATATTTGATTAATAAACCTAATAGTCTGCTCTAAAATTGAAGGATTTTCGTCCGAGGAACATTATTTATTTCACAATTTTATTTTACATCAAAATGATAGAATTTAAAATTTATAAATGCCATCCCCATCCACATAAATTATATTTCATACTTAACTTGCATCGTAGATGTATGATATTCTCTAGACGTTTTACTTAGGGTATTAAATAAAATAAAATATGACATTAAATGAAAGACACCAGTGAATCTCATATGATTTTCATATTTGCACAGACCTAACAGTCATCTGACGAATTTACTTTCCAAGTATTTTGGAATTTTTAGTATAAAACGTCTCAACTTGTAATTGTCAGGTTTGTGTGTGTTCCACTTGTCGTAAAGTCTGACTTCACTGCAACCATACCCAACACATTTATTTCACAATCAAATATATATTTATTCATGAAAATACTCTATGATCGTATTGATGTGAAACCTATTCATAGTAAAGTAGATTATCCCTGACATGACCATTACACAGTTTTAAACAGATATTTTGGTTACAAACTTATTTCGTAACAGCGAGATAATGCACATTTTTACAATGTTAAAAATCTAAAGAATACTTGAAAAAATATGGAATCGATGGGAATAAACCTCATNACCAGAAAAAAAAGTTTTTGTTGAAGTTCGCAATGGTCGACTTTTTTTTGGCCGATTATACAAAGAATAACCCAAATACTGCAATGGAAAATAGTCCTGTCCTCCACTGGAGTCATCTCTCACAGTCTGCATCTGAGGATCAATGGGCTTTAACTCACAAATGCAGCCTTCCTTAACACCTGTAGAATAGTCAGAATATTTTTAAATTGTGATATTGATTGAGGTGAGGATGCTTGGTATTCCCCGCACCCCATCTGAATCGAACTGTAAGTTGTAAAAACAGTTACAGAAGATAAATTGTATTAATAATAATTATTATTACAATGACGACGTTGGTGTTGGATAGAGTAAAACAGATACGAAGGTATTCAATGAAAATTTCGTTGAAATCACTCATAACGCAAAGATTAATTCAAAAACTTTATTCACGATAGGTAAACAAACAAACAACAATTTAGTAATTTATTCAATAACAATCTTGATACAAATGAATTCATAATTTGAGATCCTCGATAGGCACTGAAACGTGTCTCTCAGTATCCTACCCTATCACTGAGTGAGATCTTGTGTAGCATGCGAAACCACGTGAGCGTAGTTAGTACTGGACTACGCGTGATGGGGGACCCTTGTACAGGAGAATCCACAGTTCGTTCTGTTAACAAAAGCAGATTGCCGCCTCGAGTCTGAAGACGTTAAAACTGCGGCGCGTGACGGCCCATCGTCGCCGCCGGACAATCGAGACAATATGGCCAGCGATACATTGCAGAAACATTGAGATACGATGTCATCACACCGGCAGAAGTGCCGGATGGAGCCGTCGTAACTGTGTATATGAATGGGGTGCGTCAGTTTTGATTCTCGCAGAACCGTCGACTGCTCTTATACGTGCCACAGCGTAAAGTTTTGTCCCTTTAGTTTGGATGCCTTGATGACACGTGGATTCGTTTTACTGGAGTGATTTTAGATATGTATCAGAGGCTGTTGGGTTTTGGTTCATGAAAAGGAAAGCGTTTTAAGCAATGGACTTTCCTTTTTGATGTACAAATCTACCTAGGTTAACCTTATCTATCACATAAAATTACTTTTTACAAAACCTTCCGGGGGGGGGGGTGGGGGGTTTTGGAATGGATAGGGATCCCTCGATTGGAGCGGTTATTTGGTGGAACCAAATTTTGAGAACGGAATGTGTTGCATACTCTTATTAACATCAAAATAAATGCTTTTTGACTCTCTTCAGTCAATGTAGGGTAAAATAAGAAACAGAAATTTTGAAAAAACAGGTTCTTAAAAATAAGATTTTGTATTCCCAAGAAACGCCAGAGAAAAGGATGATGAATTTGTTTCATGTCAAATACTTCACACTGAATGAGAAATTGTAATAAAAAACTTATAAGAATAGCGCGTTAAAAAAAGGACGTGTGACCTTCATTACAATCCTTCCAACAAAATTGTCTATATGAAGCTTAGCTTACATTAATGCACACAGAACTGTTAATATCTATAGCTTTACAGTATGATTTTGTTCACTAACTGTTGTGGAGGAACTAAGCAATTAATGAGTATGCCATTTCAGAAAATAATTTAGTATTGGTATTACGTACTAACTCGAACGAGATGAGATAAGCAAGATAAATTGAAAATTATTAAACCGACCTTCTTTTGTAGACAATTATTTATTATTAGTGTCACAATGTTCCAACAGTATATTGCTGCCATTGTCAGGAGAACGTATGTGTTTGAACATATAAAGAAATTTGTTTGAATTATCTTGTTAGCAAGTAGAAAAAGAAATTATCCACTTGTACAAACAAAACAATGACATAGATAAATAAATAATTTGAAAATACAAACCGTGAAATTACGTGAATAATGCCAAGAAGCAAGTTAAATTACCAATAAAGAAACTTAGTGTCCACTACAAAATGTATTGAAAATAGAATATTTATTTTTTACAAACTTTTAGCATAGATTAAAGATGCCTCGAGGAGTTTAAATTTTTTTATCGGTCTAATACCGCTTCTACCGGTAGTAAATTTTTGATAAATGTATTCTATCAATATTCAAGAATTTATAATCCTTACTTAAATGATCTAATACATGTTGTTTGAAAATGAATTTAAGTAAAAGATCATAAATGATTTCAATTCTATTTCCCTCTTATTAGGAGTTCCGAATTATTCGATAAAACTAAGTACAGAAGAGATACAAGTATAGATCATATTTTGAGACATCAAAGATCTCAGAGGAAGGCTCTGACAATTTCTAGGAAGTCCTAGAAAGAAATACATGAAGCAAAGAATGGACAATATGGGTTGAAGATTCTATTTATAATTGAAGATACCAGCTGATATACAAATATCTTGGTGAATTTCTTAGTTATTGCTTCCTGAATCAAAATAAGTAGTAAGTTGAATTCCAAATATTAAGGAGTAACTATTTCTAAAAGTATATATAGAAAAATGATCTTGTTTTTTTCTTTAAAACTATGCAATACAGCTTGTGTCTAATATGCAATTATAAACGTTTATCCTTTTCAAAAAATTCTTAAGATTTATTAACTTCAATTTCTCTAGATTTACTCTCCTTTCTGTGTTTTAACCATTGCAGCCTTATATTATTTTATGTCTCTACTCTTTTGAGTTTATAATCAGGTCCACTCACTGGTTTTCTTTACCTTCTGTAGTGTATATTCCGTTGCGTCATAACCATGTATATACTACGTATCGATTCTGAGATTTAAATAAATAAATATCAATGTTCCACTGTCTAATGATATACGGATATCACGAAGCTGTCCGTGTTAATTTTCTGTACCAACATCGAACGATAAGAAAAAAAATATTTCGTTTAAGAATAAATGGAAAATCCAAGCTGGAAAATGTGCAGAGTTCTCTTTCTGGAGGCACAGCGCCGCACTACTAGCGCTCCACACGGCGCATTTGCTAAGCAACAAATGAGGTGCCCGAGGGGTTCATCAACAGCTGCATGCCGACGCGGCGTGTTGGCAATGGACTGAAAACGAAGGAAAGTACTACACAGAACAAGTTTTCTACTTTTGTTACAAAATGCACTGGTTGTTTTGCACATCCGTCTGTTTTCGGAAAGAAATGTTCATAAATTCAGAGAACAAATGCTGTGTCTAAATGCACACACTATGTTGGACTTTTATGATTTAGTCAATCAAGATTGATGATAATAACTATTTCAGTTCCATTTTAGTCTTAAGCAGAGCTACAAAAATGTGAGAGTCGTACTACATATTCATAATGAAGAACAGAGAATTAAGTGAAAATCATTACTAGCAGACCAGGTTATTTTTTTCAATATTTAAATGGTCTTTGCAACTCTTGTTTGCTTTACTTCGTGTATAAGAAAAAAACCATTTTTTCCTTTAGCAGAAAATTGATACAAACTTAAATAATGATCTTTGCACATTTGTATTCATTAATTAAACATTTATGTTTAGAACTGTTCTATGCAACATAATACCATATTGACTTTCAATTTGTATTGTCTTCTTGAATATATTTCCGGATTTTTCTGTTAATGAGTTGTTCTGTCTGAAATATACTCGATTTAAAATTTTCTCAGTATGATAGTTGTCTCATACTGAAACCCGTGGGATTTTTAAGTTAAAAGTGAGATACAAATTTTTGTTATGCTCCCTTCAAATACTGTCGGTATACTAACCTGCCACACAAGAGGACATAGCGCGTTGCCTACCTTTGCATTCAGCAGGTGCATATAAATTTTCTTCGAAATTCCAAAAAAAGTCTCTAATAAAACTCTGCTAAGGACAATAGAAGAAAAAAAGCTATACAAAAAGGAAATGAAATTTATTTTTTAAAATTTCAATTTCTTTCTTCTTTGACTTAAAGAATAAATAAAATAATACTTGACGCTAAGACGATCGTTTTCTACCAGATAAATTTTTAATATGGTTAAAGCATTCGACAATTAGTTAGTATCGTGTAGAAATTCCAGTAACGTCTCATACAGGTAATTTAGTTTAGGTTATTCTAATAACGAGAAAATATTATTAATTTTGTACAGCAACTTTCGAAACTCATCCATAACTTTCAGAGAAGAGTCAATAAAATACCAAAAAATGGAAACTTGAATCAAAAAAAAGTTATTTTAGGACACATCGCAAGACTTTAGAAATTTTGAACGGAAAGTTTATACTCATTTTTAAAGGAATGTAGAACAAAGTAACACGAAGCAAATTCAAGCCACTTTTAAAAAAAGGACTTACTACCTGAAATCTTGGTGTAAATTTCATCATACCTTCAATAAATTATTCCTTTACTTTCTAGCTTAGAACTTACGTATACAAATGATTTGTCAAAATATCAACTATAATTTATAATTAATTCTTATCACTAATCTGAAATGTCCCTTCCGTGGCTACGGTGTCAGCGTGATCGCTCGTCACCATGTCATCCCGGGTTGAATTCGCAGGTGAGGCAAAATAAAATTTGTAGCTTTTCATTTCCTTGTCTCAGTTTAAATAACTGTGATGTATGGAAAGTTCATTCTCTGCGGCTAACAACCGCCCTCTGCGACTAACAA